>SNQJ01S0030399.1:0-55116 GCA_010110895.2 Picea sitchensis | reverse complement strand
AACAATTCAAACAAACAAACAACATAAAAATTATAAATCTATAAAAATTGCAAATGGACATTTTAAAAACATTTTTGAAAACAATAATAAATACATGTTTTTTTATGTTTAACATTCATTTGTTTTTCTTAAGTTACTTTGGCGACAATCAATGACGAAACGAATAAGTGCGGACAACAGGTATAATCACATTTATTTTCTATCTCAATTTGTTCGCATTTATACTTAATCTTGCATTTTACATTTTACATTACTCTCACAAGTTTGATTGTAGGATTAGTCCTAAGATTGATTGCAGAAATAGGAAGCTTGCTTTCCATGCCACAATGATCTTTAAGAATCACAACATTTTTCAGAGAAACATGTTTGTTAACATTTTGAAGGAATCGATCTTCATTATACATTTCATGATGTTTGTTGTTACACTACACCTTCCATAAACCCATTATGTTTACCCCTATTTTTCGTTCAAATGTACATTGGTCATCCCTATGTTGAAGTCATCTCCCTTATCCATCATGACTTCGCACATCCCTATCTTTCTGAGTCGCATACATCACTTCCTTATTTTTCAGTTCTTTTTCCTTGTTAATAAAACTAGTCAAGTTCCCTTTCCATGATCACATTGCCTTGGTTTCCATGCCATAAACCCTATTGCTACTGATATCTTTACATCTATAGTCCTACCAATCTTTTTATAAACTTGCTTTGACTGATGTGGGATTCCTTAAGGCCCATCTTTCAATATTCTTGCCCCATCAACCTCGACACATTAACAGGGATATAGACTAGAGTTCCTTTTGAGTACCTTGAGGCTTGCATGCCTTAATGGCAAGTTATCTCGCCGACAATCATGGGAATACATCAATGTCCCATGATTGTCATATTTTGCAAGTGGCTTGACATCAACTCATCTATTTGCACTTTGTAATATGTACTCGGGTACCTTGGCACTCATTGACATCACTAGTGAGTTTGTCTCACATTGGTTAATGACATTCATCAATGGTCGGTAATCCAATGATTTCTCTTCATGCTCGACATCGACACATTTATTCATGTGACTAGAATTATACCATCGATTTGTAGTAGGTGAAGACTATACACCTTTTCATGATCACCTCAGCAGTTACAACAGTCTGATTTCAAATCTATGAGAGTACCACAACTCCACATTCTTGGCCTTCCACATTTTTCATGATTCAATAGTAGCAGTTCATATTCCTTCACTTCCCATGATCCAATTACAACAACAAAAACATTAGCAGTTCCATTTTCATGATCCTGCAACAGTCACATCTTCCATGCTCCAGCATCAACATCAGCCATATTCCTCTTGCATTGTTCATTATCATTCTTGGGTAAGTGGAGGTATGTTCTTTTCTAAGCTTTAATCACACAATTCCTTATATGTTGACTTGAATATTTTAAAAAATTTCCTCACCATGCTCTCTTTCCTTCCATAACCTACACTAAGTTGCATGAGGATATGCAACCACTTCAGTTGATGNTTCCATTTATGATTCACTAACATTTCTTTTCCAACAACACTTTGTTGCATTTGGATTGATATACATATTGGCCTGATTCATAAAGATAAAGAAAAGGCTTTCTTATACACAATGATGCTTTCTTATGCACATTGATAGCTTCTTATTTCCAGTGAGTATATGGCTAAATTATTGCAACAAGAAAATAAATAACTGAAATGAATGTTGTTAACACAAGAACCAACATCTTTTGTATTCATGGTCGTCACACAAGAATCAACCATAAGAAAATTTCACATGTTGTTACACATGTATTACATGTTGTTACACATGTATTTTACATGCTGCTACTCTTGCATTTCAAATCCTGGAAATATTCCTTATTAAAAAAACATCATCAATCAAAGCCAAAGTCCGGATGCCAAAAGTTACGAAGAAAATCCATGCACAGTTGCATGAGGACATGCAACAAGTTCAGTTGGGGGGATGTTAGCACTTAAAAATGTCACATTTTCATCCACCTTTCCCTTCACTATTCCTTACATTTCATCCTCCCTTTAACCTTCCATCATACCATTTTCATAAACACATTTGGGTTTCACATTATTATTTTCCACTTTATTCATTTTAGTATTATAAGTGAATTTGTGATTAAATATTAGAAATTAACATAATTCCATTATATATCAAGGTTGGATGAGTTTTATGATGTGTACAGGTATATTTGAAGATTTCAACAAAGTCAAATATTACCACCTAGCCTCAAATTCGAATTTCGTCTTCAAGCTTTGAAGATTTGAAGAATATTTGGGACAATCATTCAAGCATATTCAAAGGAGAAGATCATGGAGATTTTGATGGCATCTGTTATCCAAGATTTGTGAGAGACGTGTGGAGGATTTGAAGGGATCATATCTTGTAATAATAGGAAAGTGGTTGAGATAATAGTGGATCTGTAATTATGAGACTCTTATCTTATCTTCAAGACTCTCATGTATAAAAGAGGGTGTTCTCTCTTCATTTAGGGGGAGTTAGAGATGAGAGATTAGACTTAGATTAGCTTGAAGTCTTAGAAGGGGATTCTTATCTTTGATTTGTATTCTTTCCTTTGTCATGCTTTCATGATTTGTCATTTGATTCTTGTAATGTAATTTGAGATAGAATTATTGTGTAAGCTCACATACGTTGTTTTTCATTCAGCTCTTCACATGTTGTATTGCTTTCCTAGATTAATTTCTTGCTTTCCTAGATTAATTTCATTTCAGCAATTTAGATTAGATTACTTATACTTCAGTCCTACATATATAGTGTGTGTACTTCGCAAGCCTATGAACCTCAGATTGACAAATTAAATAGTTGGCAAGTACTACAACGGAATTAAAAGACAATATTTCCACCTAACAATGAATACGTCGACGATCATCCCAGGAGAGATGGTATCTGAACTTCTATTTTTAGAGGTATACGAGGCGATTTTCATACCAAGGATCATCCGAGGGGATGTAAAAGAGGTGTTCGTCGGGGAAGTCGGTATTTATGGGGGTACTGGTAGTATCGGAGGGAAATGTCATAATTAGTTCGGCGAGGATGAGGGATTTCTTTCTCTTGGGTGTTGAAAATTTGAGGTTGTACTTCTGAAGGATGATGATCCATAGGGAAAATTTGCCATTAATTTGTTGATGACTGAGAAAGTATTGCATGGGGTTGGAATCTACGACGACTTTGGTAGTTCGAAGTAGAATGTAGTGGTGCATCTTCTGGACGGTGAGGATAACTACAAGGGCGAGTTTCTCTTCATGATTTTACTTCAAGGGTGTCCCGGAAAAACTTTTACTAATATAGTAAATGACATGCTCATGATCATCATCCCCTAATTGGATGAGAATTCATGCCACTGAGACGGTTGAGGCCGATAAGTAGAGGATATAGTCACGGTCATAGTTGGGTGGACTAATCAAAGGGGTGTTGGAGAGTGTCACTTTAAGATCATCAAAAGAGGATTGGGCATGTTCATTCCATTGGAATGGGATATCGTGACATAAAATGCAAAGGAAACCATGTGAATGGGTGGCATAATCGGGGACAAAGCGGTGTAAAAAGTTAGCTTTGCCTTGTAATCTTTGCAGCTGGCGTAAAGTCCGAGGGGGGGGAATTTTTGTGATGTCTTATATATTGAGGGGGTCCACAGTGATGTCACGTTGGGGAATGATGAACCCAAGGAGACGACCAGTGGTGATGTAGAATACGCACTTGATGGGGTTCAAGTGGATATTGTACTGACGACACCATTGGAAGATGGTCCGTAAATCATCGAGGTGTTGAGTGCGTTTCTTGGATCAAGCGGTGAGGTCATCCAAGTATGTCAGGATGATATGAGCCAGATCATGAAAAATGTATGTCATAGCCCGTTGGAAATTTGCGCCAGCGTTCTTGAGGCCAAAAGGCATGACACGATATGGAAAAGTGCCCTAAGGGATAGTGAATGTGATTTTATACTAATCGACGGAATGGATATGTATTTGATTGTAACCTAAGAATCCATCCATAAAGGATAAAGCCTCGTGACCGATGCAATCATTGATAATTTGATCGATAAAGGGCGTTGGAAAGTTTTCTTTGAGACAGGCGTGATTGAGATCGCGAAAGTCCATACAGACATGGATAGTGCCCTGTTTTCTGTTAACGGGGATGGGGTTAGAGACCCATGACGTATATGCGATGCGGTATATGAACCCAACAATGCATAATTTTTCAATATCGGTTTTGATGGTCGCGACTTAGGATGGGTGTAGTGGGCGTTGCTTTTGTCGTACAGGTGTGATATCAGGCCATGTGTTTATATGATGCTCAACAATAGAGGGATCAAGGCCGGGCATCTATGTGTATGACCAAGAAAAAATGTTTCGGTATTCTTGGAAGAGAGATTTGTAAGTTATGTGTTCTTCAGGAGAGCATGCAGCACCTATGGTGATTTCCCTTATGATTCCAGGCTTGATGGAAATATTGATTTTGACAGTGGGGGAAATGTTGGCCATGTTACCTTCTTCAAAAGAATTGGGGGTAAGGATAGGGTTATTGAACCAATCTATATGCCCCGATGGGAGAAAGTCTTTGGTTTTGATTGCGTATACAAATTTTTGATTAGGAGGCGTAAAGGTTTCCTATGAAAGAAAGAGTGCTCTGTGATGTAGTGGATCCCATGGGAAATCGGGGGTAGTTAATTCCCTGAGGATGTCTTCGTCGCAGTGGAACTATCGAGAATATAGGGGATCCTGAGGAGTAACATCATTGATTGTCATTGTGTGGTTGTCTTCTGGTGGTGAAGAAGTAGGGGGGGTGACACAAGGGGGTTCTGATGGTTCGCTCGACATAAACCAAATATCAAGATATTGTGGGTTGAAAATGGTAGTCGAGCGTAACATTTCCATGGGGAAATGAACTGAAGAATTGGGGGGATTTGGGGGTAAATCCTAATATAAACTATCTAGGAACCATGGGGGATTAGGGAGTGCCTCAGGCTCTAGAGAGAAGATATGAACAACATCAGGTGATGGAATAGGCATAATCACTTGTTCTGCTAGCAGTTGGGGTGGGTGTAGGATTTTGAACAAGGGTCATTTGGCAACGCCTGTATTCAATAATCGTTGGACACTAATAGGTGTAATGATCTAGTGAATCATAGAGGGAGAAAGGAAATCTCATTCATTCATTAATTAGGTCGTGACACAGTGGATGTCGATGACCTATGTCTGAGATGACGCAAATGGAAGTGGTTCTTGGTGGAAGCTCTGACACACTATCTTTAGCGTCTGTCGAAATTGAGGTAATGATGGGCAATGGTGGGTGTAATGGAGATATTTTGAATAGATGGAAGATGAAAATTTAGTTCGCAGCCCTTTGCTTCCTATAGTGGTAGTACTAGGTGAACTAGAGGAAGCGATGAGGGGTGTCATTTCTTGAGGGAGTTGAATTAAATTGCGCAACTCGGTGAGAGACGAGAATTTATTAGTGGGGTGCCCTTATTTCTCGCATAGTGTGCAAGGAGGCTGAACTTGTGGGGGAAGTGGAGCGATGGGCTCTTTCTTATTCTGTCTTCCCCTAGTTGTAGTAGTGGTGCTAGAGAGTGGGGATGAGGGTGGTGTGGCTGAAGTAAGTATTGGAATCTGCATCGGGATTCCTTTGGTTTGGGGAGGGAGGGATGGTTGAGGGACCATCGCAGGTGGATGTAGATACCATACTACGATTTCCAACACCATATTGGGAAGGGTAAGTGTTGTAGCTATCTGGAAAGCTTGTACCCCCGGTGGTGGGTAAAAGAAGGGGATTTGAGTAATGGCCTGGGGGATGGTCTCCCAAATTGGAATGTGGCCCTGGGGTGAGTGAAATCAGGAATAGGTGGAGCTATAGGGATTTCAAGGGATTCTTGATAAAGGAGCTATACGATGAGTGGGAAGTCAGATAGTAAGGAAGCCTTTGTGGGAGGAAGGGTATGTCCAGTTTATGTTCCATTGGATGAGATGATGCATACTTGTGCTGAGGGGTGTATGAGCGGGGGTGCTCCATGGTATGTCCCTATCAAGGATGGGTCCTTGAAAATTCCGGGACCCATCTCGATGAGTGGGTAGGCATCGGGATTAGTGTGGACAAAGGGTAAGATGTTATCGATGTTGGAGGAAGGGTTGGGCTCGTAATGTGATACTTGGTCGATGGTAATGATCTTCCCATTGTGGGGGAAAATCATTGTGTGAAACACAGAAGAGGCCGTAGCCTTCATAGTGTACATGTAGCTACATCTGAAAAAGATGTTGTAATCGATCGGAGCATCGATAACTTAAATTTCAATGAGGATAGTCTTTCCCCCGAGCTCAAAGGGGACATTTTGAAAGAGCACCTTAGGAGAGGATGGTCGTCCATCATAATCTCTCAGAGTGATGGTGGATGGTATGAGCTCAGGGGATCCAAGTTTCTGCCATGAGTGCCTTTATATGTATTTTTGTATTTATATAGGCTTGCGAGCCGTATATGGTGTTATGACACCGATTTTGTACTTATAGGGGTGAGGTGGTTCACCGGCCTACGGATATTGTACATGTTGTACTATTTTTTGTAAACATTGATGACACATTGATCGATATATATATATATATATATATATATATGATATACATTTTGGATCTATATGATGTTCACATGTGATGATGATTTGTAGTGCTTTTTATGATGTCTAATCTATATGTTGTGAAAGACTGTGTGGTGATTTATGTATGTGTAATGGTATCTTGATGTGATAAATTCCAATCTAACATTACGTTAGCCATATTATCTGCTTTTTGATTAAGTGGTCTTGGAATATGTGTAAATGTGATTGAATCAAAATGTCGAGATAAAAGTCTAACTTGCAGGTACTTGTGGAAAAGGAAAGGATCACAGACACGTTACACATTGTTGAGATGAAGGACAACGAGCTTGGAATCTAGTAAGATGCTAAGGTGGCGAATATGGTGGTGACTGGCCTCGGGGAGGAGGCCAATGATGACTGTGTATTCAACTTGGTTATTTTTTGTTGAGCCCAAACATATGCCACTGGAGTGGACAAGCTCATGTGAGGGGGAATAGACGGCCCAAGCTGCCGAAGTGAGATTTTGTGTTCATCGTCTAGCTCTGTCAACGTAACCGATGTGATAGGCCGATGGAGTAGGCATCTGTCAAGAACATAAAGGGTAGATTAGACACAAGGTATGGAGGGTGTTGTAGGAAAATCTCCCTGCGGACAGGTAGATCACCTCTAGAGCTTGACCTTAACCCTAGACAGAAAAATGCTTATCATGGACACTGACTTCCTTTCAAATCTATCTAAACTAACACATGAGAAGGAAGGATGACAAAAGTACCTTTTTATCGACGTTTGTCCCTGCATGCCCCGAGTTGCGCTCCAATCCTTTTCTCCTCGCTGAGTTCTGTGGACAAAGAAAGATACGACCGCTTCCTACTCTATTGATGTTAGCTTGAAAACAGATCTATCAACTNTGAAGGGATCATATCTTGTAATAATAGGAAAGTGGTTGAGAGAATAGTGGATCTGTAATTATGAGACTCTTATCTTATCTTCAAGACTCTCATGTATAAAAGAGGGTTTTCTCTCTTAATTTAGGGGGAGTTACAGATGAGAGATTACACTTAGATTAGCTTGAAGTCTTAGAAGGGGATTCTTAGCTTTGATTTGTATTCTTTCATTTTTCATGCTTTCATGATTTGTCATTTGATTCTTGTAATGTAATTTGATATAGCATTATTGTGTAAGCTCACATATGTCTTTTGTCATTCAACTCTTCACATGTTGTATTGCTTTCCTAGATTAATTTCTTGCTTTCCTAGATTAATTTCATTTCAGAAATTTTGATTAGATTACTTCTACTTCAGTCCTGCATATATAGTGTGTGTACTTCGTAAGCCTATGAACCTCAGATTGACAAATTAAATAGTTGGGCAAGTACTACAACGGAATTAAACGACAATATTTCCGCCTAATAGTGAATACGTCAACAATCGTCCCGGGAGAGATGGTATCTGAACTTCTGTTTTCAAAGGTAGACAAGGAGATTGTCGTACCAAGGATCATCCGAGGGGATGTAAAAGAGGTGTTCGTCGGGGAAGTTGGTATTTATGGGAGTACTGGTAGTATCAAAGGGAGATGTCGTAATTAGTTCGGCGAGGACAAGGGATTTCTTTCTCTTGGGTGTTGAAAATTCAAGGTCGTACTCCTGAAGGATGACGATCCATCGGGAAAACTTTCCATTAATTTTCTGATGGCTGAGCAAGTATTGCATGGGGTTGGAATATGTGACGACTTTGGTAGTTCGAAGCAGAATGTAGTGGCACATCTTCTGGACGGCAAGGACAACTACAAGGGCGAGTTTCTCTTCATGATTGTACTTCAAGGGTGGCCTGGAAATATTTTTACTAATATAGTAAATGACATGCTCACGATCATAATCCCCTAATTGGACGAGAACTCCTGCTACTGAGACTACTGAGGCCGATAAGTAGAGGATATAGCCGCGGTCATAGTCGGGTGGACTAATCAAAGGGGTGTTGGAGAGTGTCGCTTTAAGATCATCAAAAGTGGATTGGGCATGTTCATCTCATTGGAATGGGATATCGTGACGTAAAATGTGAAGGAAACCGTGTGCACGGGTTGCATAATCGGGGACAAAGCAGCGTAAAAAGTTATCTTGGCCTTGTAAGATTTGCAGCTGGCGTAAAGTCCAAGGGGGGAGAATTTCTGTGATTGCTTGGACCTTGAGGGGGTCCACGGTGATGTTGCATTGGGAAACGATGAACCCAAGGAGACGACCAATGGTGACGTAGAATACGCACTTGAGGGGGTTCAAGTGGATATTGTACTGACGACACCGTTGGAAGATGATCCGTAAATCATCGAGGTGTTGAGTGCATTTCTTGGATCGAGCGGTGAGGTCATCCAAGTATGCCAGGATGATATGAGCCAGATCATGAAAAATGTATGTCATAGCCCATTGGAAAGTTGCACCAGCGTTCTTGAGGCCAAAAGGCATGACACGATATGGAAAAGTGCCCTAGGGGGTAGTGAATGTGGTTTTATACTTATCGGTAGGATGGATATGGATTTGATTTTAACCTAAGAATCCATCCATAAGGATACATCCTCGTGGCCGACACAATCATTTATAATTTGATCGATAAAGGGCGTTGGAAAGTTTTCTTTGGGACAGGCGTGATTGAGATCGTGAAAGTCTGTACAGACACGGATAGTGCCCTATGTTCTGTTAACAGGGATGGGGTTGGAGACCCATGACGTATATGTGATGGGGTATAAGAACCCAACAATGCGTAATTTTTCAATCTCGGCTTTGATGGCCATGGATTTGGATTGGTGTAGTGGGCGTTTCTTTTGTCGTACAGGTGTGATATCATGCCATGTGTCTATACGATGCTCAAAAATAGAGGGATCAAGGCCGGGAATCTATGTGTATGACCAGGAAAAAATGTCCCAGTATTACTGGAAGAGAGCTTTGTAAGCTATGAATTCTTCAAGAGAGCATGCGGCACCTATGGTGATTTCCTCTATGATTCTAGGTTTGATGGAAATATTGATTTTGACGGTGGGGGAAATGTTGGCCATGTTACCTTCTTCAAAAGCATCGGGGGTAGGGATAGGGTTATTGAACCAATCTATATGACCTGATGGGAGAAAGTATTTGGTTTCGATTACGTATACAATTTTTTTATTAGGAGGAATAAAGGCTTCCTATGAAAGAAAGAGCACTATGTGATGGAGTGGATCCCATGGGCAATCGGGGGTAGTTAATTCCTCGAGGATTTCTTTGTCGCAGTGGAATTGTCGAGAATATAGGGGATCCCAAGGAGTAACATCAGTGATTGTCACCGTGTGGTTGTCTTCTGGTGGTGAAGAAGTAGGTGGGGTGACACAAGGGGGTTGCGATGGTTCACTCGACATAAACCAAATATCAAGATATTGTGGGTTGAAAATGGTAGTCGGGCGTAACATTTCCGTGGGGAAATGAACTGGAGAATTTTGGGGATTTGGGGGTAAATCCTAATATAAACTGTCCAGGAACCATGGGGGATTAGGGAGTTCCTCAGGCTCCAGAGAGAAGATATGAACAACATCAAGTGATGGAGTAGGGGTAATCACTGGTTCTGCTGGCAGTTGGGGGGGTGTAGGATTTTGAATAAGGGCCATTTGGCGATGCCTGTAATCAATACTCATTGGACATTGATAGGTGAAATGATCCAGTGAGTCATAGAGGGAGCAAGGAAATCTCATTCGTTCGTTGATTGAGGTCATGACATAGTGGATGTCGGTGACCTGCGTTTGATATGACGCAAATGTAGGTGGTTCTTGCTGGAAGCTCTGGCACACTATCGTTAACGTCTGTCTAAATTGAGGTAATGATGGCCAATGGTGGGTGTAATGACCATATTCTGAACAGATGGCACATGCAAATTTAGTTCGCATCCCTTTGCTTCCTATAGTGGTAGTACTAGGTGAACTAGAGGAAGTGATGAGGGGTGTCATTGCCCAAGGGAGTTGAATTAAATTGTGCAACTCGAGGAGAGATGGACATTTATTAGTGGGGTGTCCTTCTTTCTCGCATAGTGCGCAAGGAGGCTAAACTCATGGGGGAAGTTGAGCGGTGGGCTCTTTCTTCTTCTATTTTCCCCCAGTTGTAGCAGTGGTTCTAGTGAGTGGGGGTGAGGATGGTGCAGTTGGAGTAAGTATTGGAATCTGCATCGAGATTCCTTCGGTTTGGGGAGTTAGGGATGGTTGAGGGACCATCACAGGTGGATGTAGATACCATACTAGGATTTCCAACACCATATTGGGAAGGGTAAGTGTTGCAGCTATCTGGAAAGCTTGTACCTCTGGTGGTGGGTAAAAGAAGGGGATTTGAGTAATGGCCTGGGGGACGGTCTCCCAAACCGGGATGTGGCCCTGGGGAGAGTGAAATCGGGCATAGGTGGAGTTGTAGGGATTTCAAGGGATTCTTGAGAAAGGAGCTCTATGACGAGTGGGATGTCAGATAGTAAGGAAGCCTTTGTGGGAGGAAGGGTATGTCCAGTTTCTGTTCCATTGGATGAGATGACGCATACTTGTGCTGAAGGGTGTATGAGCGAGGGTGCTCCATGGTATGTCCCTAGCAAGGATGGGTCCTTGAAAATTTTGGGACCCATATCGATGAGTGGGTAGGCATAAATATTAGTGTGGACAAAGGGTAAGATGTTATTGATGTTGGAGGAAGGGTTGGGTTCGTAATGTGATACTTGGTCGATGGTGATAATCTTCCCATTGTGGGGGAAAATCATTGTGCGAAACAAAGAAGAGGCCAAAGCCTTCATAGTGTACATGTAGCTACATCCGAACAAGATGTTGTAATCGAGCAGAGCGTTGATAACTTAAATGTCAATGAGGAAAGTCTTTCCCCCGAGCTCAATGGGGACATTTTGAAAGAGCCCCTCAGGAGAGGATGGTCGTCCATCATAATCTCTCAGAGTGATGGTGGATGGTATGAGCTCAGGGGATACAAGTTTCTTCCATACAGTTTTGGACATGATGCATGTGAATGCACCTTCACTAATGATGCAACGATGAACTGTGATGTTCCTGATTTTAACAGGTATTTGGAACGCGACCAGAGTGGGGAGACGGGGTTCCGCACTATCTATATCAAAGGTGATGAGTCGAGTGTCAGCAAGGTCGACTGACCCTAGGGAAAAAAGTAATGACTTCCATTGAGTAGGACAGGTCTGAAGGACTTCTAGAACTGACATGGCAGTAGGGGATTGTGCCAAGTCATCGACCAGACTATAATTGTGTGCCACCCTAGCTTGAGGGTTGTTGACATT
Source organism: Picea sitchensis (assembly GCA_010110895.2). Lineage (NCBI taxonomy): Eukaryota > Viridiplantae > Streptophyta > Pinopsida > Pinales > Pinaceae > Picea > Picea sitchensis. Next base: position 43,219 of record SNQJ01S0030399.1, on the reverse strand, counting down.
CTGTCATAATGGGATGTGAGGAATACGAAGGAGTGTTTAAGTATTAGGGTGTGGAATCATCAAAGGTGGTCCAATTGTGATAGGGTTTTCTTCTGAGGTAGTAAGAGTAGAGTTAGAGGGTGCGCTATATTGACGACTACGCGTTTGTAGAAGAAATTATTTCTCGCTGGTGAGGAGGATAGTGTGATCTGTAGGATTGCCTGGGTTTGGATATTGTCCCATCTATGGTGGGGTAGGATGCATATCCTCTTGGGTGTTCATCACCCCTTTGTGTGGAATGGGGTTTTGTAGCACAACTAGGGGTGGTTGTTGCACATATTGTTGTGGGGCTTGTTGGGGGGTAGCCAATGTTGGGAGACATGGTCCACTTCCAGATTCTTTCATCCATTTAAAGTCATCGATTTGAGGGAAATGGTGAGTATAACGTCCATAGTCACTGCAAAGGGCACAAGGGAATTTTGTCTGAATATTGTTGTTGTTATTCCCTTGGCATTTATTATTGCCCCCTTGGGGGTTCTGGTACCCTATATTCTGGTTGCCCCCAACAGGTTGGTTATGTTGGGGGTGATTCCCTCTTGGTCCTGGATTATTATTGTTTTGGGATTTTCCTTTATTTTTGGAATTATTCGACCAATCTGTTGAATTTTCCATATTCAGTTGTTCAAAATTTTGAAATTGTTGAATGGGAGAGGTTTGAACAAAGTTAACCCCAATGTGTGGTTGTCCTTATGGTGGAACCATGGGTTGTGGAGGACCGGGGAAAGGGAAATATGGATTATTTTGTGGCAATGATCTGTATGGTACATAGGAAGGCGTAGCACTTTCACTAGTACTGAGGGTATAAGATGAGGTAGAAGGGTTACCAGAACTTGGTTGAACATCCTGGCGCATTATGGGTGCCGAAGGGGGTCCACTTATGGGTGGAGGAGGTAAAACAAGGTATGTTTGTTGATAAAGGGGAGGAGGGTAATAAGGGAGTCCTCCATATACCGGTGGGTATTGAGGTGTTCCATACATAGGTGGTTGTTGGGGGTGTGGATTGTGGTGTGTTGTGGTACCAATCAATCCATCCGTTGAATGAGACATCGCAGGTTTGTCCTAGCTGAAAGGTATAGGTATTGGGAGGTCAGGTAGTATTGTGTATAAGTATTCGGATTGTGAATAGATGAGGTTGTAATTTTGAGCCTTGTTGGTGGCTTCTTCTTTGGATTGGGGGAAGGTGGAAGCCACATATTTACCGAGGAGGGAGACAAGTAATCTAAGAAACCAATCAAGGCATTGTTGTTTGGTGGTTTCTTCTTTGCATAAACTATGTTGTCGATGCCATTCGTGAATGTGGTCAGCAATATGTGTGGCAAAGGTCTGTTTAAAATTGGAGAGTAGTTCAAGACCATTTTCATGGAGGATTGGTAATTAAAATAAGGTCAAAAAGGCTTTGGCCAAAGATTCAAAACTTGCATGGGACCCTGATTGTTCGTCAACATACCACTTGGTTGATGGGCCAGTGAATGTGTGTTGGAATAACCTTAATCATACAGAGTCATCCATGATGTTGTTTGAAGAGCACCATAAGTGGAATGTCATTACGTGGTTGGCAGGGTCGTCTCCTACCTTTCCTTCAAACTTGGGGATGTCTGAAGGTAGTTTGGTGGGCATCACAGGCCATGTGGGGTCATGCAATATAGGATCATTTGTGATATTTCTCAGATCCGGTATGTTGAGAGAATCCAAGTATGGCATCTGGAGTGGTTGTGGAGGGTTAGTTCTAGCCATTATGTGAGTGGTGTGTGTACCTGACCCGTGAGGGGGGTTAGGTGGGGTTATACTTCCTCCTTGGGAAGAAGTTTTCCCCCTGCTTTCGTGTAAAGGAGAGTGAGTGGACGATTGACCTTAGGAAGTGGAGCCAAGTAATGTGGAACCAATCAAAGTTGATCCCAAGATAGTAGCACTCACAGGGGTGTGAGAAGGTGGAGCCGATGAGTTGGCAAGACTAGGAACTCCCCCTAGAATAGGAGGGAGATTTAGCAAGCGTCTGGAACGATGGGGATTATGTGGGTCCCCTATGATGTCTGACTATCAAAGTGGATGTGTGCGAATGGTTATGAGAACAATAAATGAACAAGAGTCCTTGTTTACAATTTTTGGATCTTCACAATATATCTCATGATTGTATGTAATCACTAGAGAATCATACATAAATAAATTTTGACAAAGAAACATACATGTGGGTAGGTAGTTTTTGTCCATGTGGGAGAACAAAGAAAACAATTGCTTGTTTCCTAAAAAGACGTAACACCCTTCCTCTCAAATAGAAATGGACCTTCCAATAACACTCAACAGTGGGGTCTAAAGCCACCAGAAGATAAACTAGTGAAGGATGAAATAATCAGTTATAATGAGGGGTAAGGGGTGCATATCCTGAAAGAGTTGGTGATATTTCCCAATAGCCACACAAAATATGATCAAGGTGCAATTGCAGCCCACAATTCCCACCTGGGTAGATCTCCTAAAATGTGGTCACTAGGTACCTCGGTCAAAGTGCGACATTCAGATTTTCAGCCTCAGAAATGGGTCACGGGCTGGATCCTGTCCAAGAGGTGGGTGCCTCAAGGGGGGATGCACAAAACGACCAGACCTTAGCCGTTTATCCTTCACGGGTATCTCCCTACATTATGGTGTAGGAACACTTGACTCGGAGGATTTAAAAGTTCCCTATTTGTCAACTTCTACTGTTTTGAAGATGTGAGAACCAGATAACGGGGAGTTATTTGGATGCCTATCCCTGAGATCCTACCTAGAATAAAAAAATTCTTTTGGCACCTCTTGTGGAGGAAAACTTAGTGAGTTTTTAGAATTTTTTTAGATGTGATTGTTTGAGATATTGGGGGTGTGAACCAATATTGTTGAAATTAAATGGGAGTGGATAGTCTCGTCAAGAAAAGGGTGGGGTGTTTTGGAATCCGTTTGGAGGAAACTTAATTAAACCTCCACTATTCTAGATGAAACTATGTGAGTGAGTAGTGACTTTGTGTGTGAATAAATGAAAGTGTACCAAATTTGTAATAAGTTAGGTGTCACTTTGTTGCATGTGGACTTCGTGTGGTCCTTACAAGTCTTGATTACCTAATTTACTAAATTACATTGGTACAACCTTGCGGAATTTTAAAGTCCCTAGAGAAATAGCATGTGGACATGTGGGTCCTTACCAATCCTTTAACTCCCTAGTGTGATCTAATATAAGAAAGCTTCAAAAAACTATCCTAGATTGTGAACATGTGGGCATGTATGGGCCCGTTACAAAACCTTTAAACTTCTCTAGTGATGTAATCTAAGAAAGTAAATTGAAAACTATCCTATCTTTGTAACATGTGGGCATGTATGGGCGCTTACAAATTTAATATGTGTTTGAAAAATAAACTAAGAGGAGTCCTTAGGGGGTTGTTGTCCTCTCCTAAACATTTTTTCTTTTAAGGGAGATGAAATTTTCCCTCAATTGTTTTTGTGATTCTCAAGATCGCTCTATGGCGTGAGAGAAGAGCATACTCAATGATTGATGTCCAATTTCTGGTCCCGATGCAAGTGTTATTATATTTGATATATAATGATTCCAACTTAAATTTAATCAAAGCAAGCCATCCATGTGGAAAAATGAAAGAAAAAAGAGGATAAATGTGGATTTTAACCCCCTAAGTGCCTATGTTTTGACTAACCCTTCATGTGGAGAGGGAATCTAAGTGTGGTGCATATTACAATTTGCATACAATCAAGCTTAAGAATACTGTGGGCCTCCAACAGATCACAAAAAACCTTAGAATGTGTGAATTTTTGGACAGATGCCCGGGTCTAAGAGTAGACAGAGGTGCATTTGGCGCCAGTGCGCAAATCCAAAATGACCTTTAGGTGTAGGTGTGAAGAACTCGCTCAGCAGAACAGAGAGTTTGGCGCACATTCTCGGAAGGCATGCCTGTGGGTTAAAAAACCCACACACCTTCTGTTACATGGATGAGAAGAAAATTTCGGATGAAATTCTCTCAGCTCAGCTCCAAATTCATCTTCTTGCAGGTAGGATTGGGTCATTTATGGTTGCTGCAAGTTAAATAAACCAAAAAGAAGTGCTCAAATAACCCAAATGGGGAGGAAATTGATACCTATCCCCAATGGAGTCGCCAATCTGTTGCGTCCCTTTCTTCACCTAAATGAGAAAACTAAGGACGCTTACAAGTCCAGTTGGATTGGCTAGACAAGACAACAGTGAATTCAAGAGTTAGAAACATCAAGCATGATAAATAAACAAACAACTAAAATAAAAGAAATAAAAGAAACAAAACTAGAGTGCATAAGGATATTAGAATAAAAAATAAACAACATTCATGCCACCAATGGATAAGATTGTATTAGTGGGAAAACACCAAAGATAAAGGGAGACTTACGGGTCCCCTCTTCCTCCAAGGGAAGGCTCTTGAACCCCCACATATTGATATCTTCTTACAAATAGAAAACTAGAAGGAAATGGTGAAGAAATCCAAAGCTCATTCACTCAAGAGGTGATGTGAATAGCTCAATGAAATGATGTTTTTATGCTCTAATGAGGAAAGAGGTTCCTCTAAGAGAATATAGGTAGCATAACAATACAAATGGATTCTTAGAAATATAGTGCACCCATGGCCTCTTTTTATAGAAAATCTTTGAGGCATTATTCAACCAGTCTTTATTGTGAACAAGGGGCTCTTTAGGCACCCTTAGGTCTTTGACCAGCCCCCCACTCATATTCAGCTCGGATTTGGGTGTCAAATCGACTTGGAAGATGAACCAGAAGTGGGTGGAAGGCTGACCAAAATCATAAATTCGTCATTATGAGGTGTGCGTGGATTTTTGCGTCCACAGTCATGCATCAGGCGCATGTGCGCTTTTTCGACGTTTTCAACTGGCGCGCTTCCTTTGTCTTCTGAGTGCATGCTGATTTTATAACCAGTTGTATAGTTTTGTGCCCTTTGGAAATGCATTTTTTGGTCCATGGATGAACTAATAGGTGTTTGGAGATGCTGGATTCCTATAACCATTTGAGGACGAAATTTCAGTGATAATAGTGTGCCTGTACGCGAGATGATACACTTACAGTCACGTATAGGGCTAGTTATACGCACCCTACAGTTTGAACAGGCACGTATAACTCATCGTATATGTGACCTGATAGGAGACAACCCACGTACACCGAATTTCACATTTTACGCCCTCAATTACTAAAAATTTGGAAAATATCTTAAAAATTTAATCCACTGGAAATGAAGAGAAAGGGAAGGTGAATTACCTAGTCTAGACGGTTTCTGATTTCGTTTCTTGATGCTCCCACGATCACCGTTTGAATCTCGGAGGTATTTTGGTCCAATTTGCACTATTTGTGTTAAAAATCAAAATGGTATAGTAATTTTTTTATTTTGTTACTATTTATAAACAATTTTTACCCACTTTCTATAGTTTTGAGCCATTTTTTCACCTAATGGACTAATACAAAGGTGGATTGAGTTGGTTTTTGTATCTTTTACCAGGGATTCTTACGGATTTCAACATTATGTTGGTCGTTCATCACCACAGGTAGGTATTTTCATTACCCAACATATAGGATAGGTATCCATTCCATCATGCATTTTCGCATTATCCTATAACTGCCACTTTTTATGCCTTAGGTACGAACCCATTTGTTGCGGCATATAACCTTCCATATTCTATAAGTCATGTCATTATCAAGTGGTATAGACTTACCAAACATGGGTGCCCTAGTTATATCCCCTACTTCACTTGGTGCCCATGAAAAGATTTTCTCCTTAGGATCGAGAGTCCCTCGTAGCTAGTACATGAATTGATGATGAGACTCATTTCTCACTCATAAACATGTTTCCTTATGCCCCAAAGACTCCCAAATGAGTTCAATTTAAGCCCTTTTCCAACTTGTCTTCAAAAAGAGAAAATATTGTTGAGTTATTTGTCCCTTTCAGACTCGTTAAATTGGACTTGAAAGGCCGTGAGTCTTAGTTAAGCTCTTTTCTGACTCGTTTTCAAAAAGAGAAAAGATTGTCGAGTGAACTTGTCTCTTTCACACTCGTAAATTGAATTTGAAAAGACGTCTATTTGGCACAAGTTTATCCCTTTTTCACACCAAGTAGGCTAAAAGTCATAAAAAAGGACATTTTTTGCATTAAGTTGTGATTGCATCTCATGCCCTTGCTTGTAGTATTGAGCCTATAGCCGTTTCTCGCTTTGCGTTATAAACTGTTTTCCTCAGCAGTTTTTCATCCTCAACCAAGTAGAGCCTTATTTATATCCTTCGCAATTTGACACCCTATACCTAGGAAGGAACATTCCCTTGAGTGTCCATCTCCCACATGCATTTCCTTGCATTGAGCATAAGTGTATTCCATTGCTGGAACTAGTTTTTCTTACTTGCGACACTTGTTTCCTCCTCTGTATCATAACATTCATTTGTCTATGAAAAAACAAAAAAAGACGGGAGGGAAGGGAGTATTATCTTATATTGGCGGCAATCGTGCCGCCTTTGAACAAAGCACAAAGTCATTGAGTCCATTTGTCATCATAATTTTGGGATTAGCATGGCCTTAGGAGGATGAGCTTATTACAAAGTCTTTTCTACTGACTAGTTACTTTTCCAGTCCCTATAGAGAGTTCCATTGATGCCTCCTATATCTCATGATTTCATCATTGGGTTTATGCTGCCAGAGTCCTCCATATGTCTCATGCTCTTGTTCAAAGGAATTCTATCAAGCTGTGTTGGTCACTCCTCAGAAATATTGACTTTGCATGTCAGCCATACCCTCAGTTTGTATCATAATCACATTATATTGTAGTCATATCATGCACACTAGCCCTACTTTCATCATTGGTAGGTAACCTTGAACCCAACAGTCGACATTTCATCATTGGTCATTGACTGGTTGGTTTCCCTTATGTTCGACAACAAGACATCTATTTACGCATTGGGATTCATGCAGTTTCTTGGATGCCATTAGCCTTATTTGTGGTTTCCTCTCCTTTGTCAACAATTTTCTACATTGGATGCTATTCATAGGGTATTTTTCGTGTATCGCTTGCACTTGGCACACACGAAATATGCACAAGGTCGTTGGTTTGTGAACATGTTCTTTGTCCGATTTCTAGCAAATCATGAAGCTCCTTCTTTGTATCTAGTGCTGACTAATGAGAGATGCCTTAATTCTCTCCTTTTAGTGGGTATCCTTCAATCGAATTCAGCCCATATATTCTAGAAACAAGACCTAGAGTCTTATGAATACCTTGAGGCTTGCAGTCATTAGTGGCGGGCTCTCTCACCATCGATAGTTGGGAATACATCAATGTCTCCTGATTGATGGATTATTCAGGTGTTCGACACCGAATCCTTTATTCACACTTGTAAGAATGTACTCGGTGCCTTGATACCTACTTTCATTATCGGTAGGCCGTCTCGGGTTTATTAACGGTATACATCAATGACCGGTAATCAAACGATGTCTCATTGTGTTCAAACTCAACTCATTTATTCACATAATGTAGACTTTCACCCTTGGGATATTGTGTATAAGACTTGAAGACATCACTATGTGGCTGTAAATTTCCTGAGTTGTTGTTTCCTTTTCATTGGACCAATACCTATATGACTTCAGTGATCATGGGAGATCATATTGTACTCCATGGTATACAAATATCTTCATATTGGTTTTGAGACTGGTTCTACTGTGCCTTTTTGGTGACTATGATAGGTATTGGCATGTAACCACATTTGTATTTTCCTATTCATGGCCACAGACACTTGTTTGGTATATTTTCACATGGATCTACAGTGTAATTTATTGGCAGCCATGTATGCAATGTCAGTGCAGAATGTAATGAGCAACTAGTTCTTCCAACAGGTTCCCCACCACTCTATTTCTAGTTTATTTATAATGTATTTTGACCATCGTAGATACTCCTATGACCTCACACATTAGGGGGCATCTGTTATAGCAAAATTTTCCTCACCCCATGCAATCTTTCCTAAAAGGCATTTTTCCATTTCCCCATGCAGACTTATCTTCCCTGTTTATAAAATTCAGGGCCAAAAAGAAATATTTTTCCACATGTACGCATCTTTCCTACTATACATCATGCGTATACACAGGTTGCTCCACTACAACCCATGTACATCGGGATTTGTGCCATAAAATGAGAACTAATGTCGAATTTCCATGTCACGAAAGGAGATCTATGATCCTTGGCCTTCCATATACTGGAAACGCTCCGACTCAGCCCTTCAGTTCCATTTTGAAGGATATAAATGGGTCAATTCCGAGGTATGGAAAGGATAAAGAATTCAACTTTGAGAGAAAAGTTACTCTAGAGAAATTATTTACTTCATATTGAGTCTACATCCCTTTGTCCTTTAAATATGAACACAGTGTTCATCCCCCAAGGTCTTCCCTTATTGATTGAGAACCTCATTGTTTCTCTCTTATGAGCTTGCCTTTGGAGGAGGACTGAAGTGGTGGAGGCCCAGCTGGAAGGAACTTAGTTTCTCGGTTTCGAACCGTGCCGACATAGAAGTCTGTAACATTTTCACTTCTGCTGATCATTTATTAATAGAAATACTCTTTTCCCGCCCAATTGATATCTTGCAAATATATTGAATTATTATTCCATGGGCGTATTTGTCATGTTTATTAATGGATTATGCTATTGAATGTGAAAACATTATATAATATCACCATATGATTTCTTTTCTTGGTGTTCGAGGACTAGTTGCAGGTATATTTCTTTGGTTCAAGTGCTCAACGGTGGACTTCCTCAAACGTCTGGATGAGGTAGGTGTTACACATTATTTTGGTCACCTTGGTGATGTTTCTACAAGCATGTGTTCAGGATCCCAAAAGAACCTTTCTTCATGTGAAAAGTGACTGGTTTCCTCTTCTACAAACTTGTTTTTAGAAGGACATTGTAGGCTAGACATAAGACACAGTGCGGGAATGCTTGATCGTCACAGTCTGTCCTAAACCTGGCTCGCGACGTTTCCATAGGCTGACCTATAGCTAGGGTTTGGCGGTGTTGAAAGACTGAGAAAATGACGAAATTCACGAAGGTTCTAGAAATGAATCTTCTAGAACATGAGGTGGCATCCGTATGGTTAGGATCCTACTGTCTTATCTGATTTGGTGGGATCATCCTGTTATCTTTAACCATCTCTCCTTCTCCTATATAATGATGGGTTTCTCGTGGAAAAGGTTAAGCAAGATTAAGCAAGGAATTAATGAAGGAATAGGATGAGAACTATGTGAGGAATTCTTTTTCAATTGATGCTTGAGGTCTCCATTGGTCCATCAAGCTGTTATGAATCCTTTTCTTGCAATTTTGGAGCAAGTGTGTGTGTTGGAGCAAAGGGCCACTAAAAGGTAACTTTGCAACATCAAGGTTGTTTGATTGTATCTTCCACTTTTACTTAATATAATACAGCGGCATGTTTTTTTCCCATAAAATCATTCTCATTTTATTACTTGACTCCTTGATCACATGTATAAGTTTCCATTGAATATACTATTGTTGCTTTCACTTGGGTTGGTTTGTGTCATTGTAGATCTAATATCACAAGAGCACCAGAGTGGAGCAAGGACAACAAAGACATAAGGAAGAGATATTCAAAGGTATGTCACTCATCTCTTCTTTGATAGCAAATTTGATGATTAAAGCTTAGGGAAAGCACCATGTCCTGTCTTGTTTTGTTCTATATATAGGTGGATCTAGGGAGATCAGTTTATGTCCGCATTTACTGATTAATCCAATAATAGTAGGATTTTATCTTTTCTTTCTAGCATATTTATTTTCATAGCATACTTGAGAATATAATTGGTTTCTGCAGTCATTTTCGTCTGTTGTGGTTCACTCTAGCCATAGAGAGATTTTACTCGTAACAGATTTCTTGGTGGCATTGTTCCTGCAATTAAAATAAACCTTCAGAGACTATGTAAAGAACAAAACCCGATAACAAACATATAATTTGTAGCCATGTGAAAATTATAGATTTGGCTACATACCTCTGAAGCTTGCTAAAACCTGGTTATTTTGATACTCACTGGCTCTCTACAGCTTTTGAATTACTCGTCTAGCTTCTCTAGATGCTCTAAATTTCCTCACACGCAGAATGATTTCGTTTGCAATGGATTAAGAGAATTTAAACCAGGGAAGAAATTACCGTGTCGCATCATCCACTCAATTTGGGTGATGAGTGAAATTTGAACAAATATGTCACCGAATCTATGCAACTTAAATTCATCGTGGGTTTACAACGGAGGCACAAGGGTGATGTGGTCTATCCGTTATTTTAAATAGACATTTTGATTGGTGCACGAGGTAGAAAATAATGCATTATTTGGTATTAATTATCCCCTTAAATGCTCAAAATCCAATCTAATCTAACGCTAAAACTTTCCATCATGTCACTTTCTCAGTGGGTGGATCGGGGATCGGGGGTGCGCTATGAACGTTTTCATTGATTTCCTTCGCAAAAGCTTTGACGTCGATCAATCTCATCATACAATGTTGTCGTGGAAAATATGACTTGAAGGTGTGACTTGGACCTAGGGAACTAAGAGTGACTCAAGGTAAAACTAGACCATACAGTTCTCTAATTTGGCAAAGACACATGGCGTTGAATACCGATGACCTAATTCACGTATATTTATCGGAGTAAAAAAATTCCTTAAGTTATTCATTCTAAAACAAACCTTATCTTGCCGATGTCGAAAGTGTATCCAGGGTCGGAGATCGGTGATAAACCTATCTAGTGCTTTCTTTGGATTAGCTCCCTCGAAAAAGTCCCGATGTCGAAAACGCATCGGGGATCGACGATCGGGAATAACCTTTAGTGCGGTTAGAATGTTTGTTGCAATATTTTTTAGGGTTTTTCTTTGATTCTAATAAGTGCGTTGGGAATCGGCTATCGATGATGTTTTTCTCTTTTGTTAACATCTATTTCCCTCATCTTTCACTGATGCCAAAGGGGAGTTGGCTATCGGCGATATCCTTATGCGAGACTTGTCGCAAAACAAAACTTCCTTTTTTCGATACCAATGAAGATCGGTGCTCGACAATTGAGGTTTCCCGAGGGGTTCTTTTCCATCTTTGAATTCCTTCCGACACCGAATCTGAGCACGTCGGGTGAATTGTTTTTGGTTGTTGATTATTTATTTAGGTGTTAAGGCCCTTTAAGTCATGGGGTTTCATTAGTTCAAAAAAACCTGAAAAGCTGATGATAGTCAATATAATAAGAAAAGACAAAACATTTCTCAAAATGAAGTCAAATCAAATAGTGCAAAGATCAAGTGGTACCCAAAAAGTTAAAATTTGACATAGGATTTTTAGGGTGTGTTGAGTGATAAACAAATGGTGATTTACTGGGCAAAATAAGAACCTTTGTTCCTACCTTGGGCTCGGATGATGCAAAAGTTGGTTAAGAACTTAACTGGTTTTTTAATCAGAGCATCTTTTATCCTTGCATTTGAAATTCCCTGGTTTGCACATTTGGGCCTGCCTGTGGGGTTTTCCACCTTTATTCCACCTTCATTTCATGTGACCCTGACTCATGCCCCCCTTTTGAAAAGATTCTAGTAAAGTGTTCACTGGAACTAGGCCTTTTAGTTACCCTCATTCACTTGCTACATTGTTGCTCCACTGCCAACGAGCATCCATAGCCCTGGAAGAGTCACCCCGACGTCACATACCTTGCTCCACTGCCAGTGAGCATCCATAGCCCCAACGGATTTTTCTGCATACCCTCTCTTACTCTGCGCTCATTTCATATAGTTGATTTTATTTCAGTAGAGTGCCCTTAGCGAGTGGGAGAGGAGGACATATGTTGTTTTCGAAATGAGATGGTTAAGGTGAAACTTGCTAGCTCTATCTCTGAGGTACATGTAGTCCTTTCCATCTTACCATATTTCCCTTAAGGTTTTTCCATACCACCAGGAAGACACTTCATCACTTTTCCAAGGTTTTTGACCTACGCAGGTTAGATAGAGAACTACTTAAAACAACCACAGGTCCCTTAGCGCTTCTTGTATTGTATGTGAGCGATGAGTTAGGAATAGAGTTCTTAATATCACATGAATTAAGGTCAATCATTGTCTTTCTAAACACAATCTTCAAAAGCGCGGAAGTACAATAGCAAAATACAAAACCAAAAAAATCATCCTGCAATCGACGTATCTAAAATAAACATCATGAAAACATAAACACAAAAAATCATTTTTTTTAATTGAAATATTGTTTTAGGGATTGGCCATTCACCGGGAGGGCACCAGGTTCCCCCCCTCAGATTCTGCAGTTGATACGTTCCTACCCCAATATTCTCGGCCACTTGAAAAGGTTCGAGCCATAGATTCTAAATCTTAGAATGTTTTCCTTTAGACTAATTTTCTCTGTCCCACTTTAGGACTAATTCTCCCACTTCAAAATTCTTCTCTTTAGCCTTATGCTTATCAAACCACCTTTAACTATTTGCTGATGAGCTATGAACTTTGATTTTTCTTTCTCCCTTTCTTCTTCCAGCATGAGGAGGGTATCGATTCTTTGTTGCATGACTGATGAGTGTTGTCCTCTCGAACCTTGAGCAAGTTGTAGAGATGGAAGATATAGCATGTTCAGGTGAATGGCTTCTTTTCCGTATACCAGAAAGTATGGGGAATTTCCTATAGCTTCCTTGGGTGTAACTCTATCGGCCCATAAATAATTATGAAGTGAAGTATGCCAATTCCTCTTGTTGTCTACAACTATTTTCTTCAATATCCTCACTAGGTTCTTATTAGTTGATTCTGCCACATCGTTCCCCTATGGATAGTATTTTGCAGAGTATCTGATTATGATTCCTTTTTCTAGATCAAACTCTCTTAATAAGGTGGAAGAAAATTAAGTTGCATTATAAAAAACATGGAAAGAACACCGAACCTTGTGATCAGTTTTTGTTCTATGAATTGGATCACCACCTTTTCATTTACATGGGTCAGAGGGATGTCCTTTGCCCATTTCGTGAAATAATATGTGGTAGTTAGTATGTATCTATGTTGTTTTGAAGAGCTTGGTGTAATCTCTGCTATGATATCTAACCCCCATTGCTCGAATGGCCTGGAAACGACCACCGGTTGGAGTGGGACAGTTGCTCTCTTCTCCCTCCCCATGCTTATTTGGCAAGTTTTACAGTTTCTAGAGTATGTGTGAGCATCCCTAAACAAAGTAGGCCAATGATAGACAACTCTCAGTATTTTATGAGAATTGGTGTTTCCTACGAAATTTATACCTACAGGACCATCATGGAGCTCCTTCAGAACTTTGTCTGCATCATCATATTCGATACATATTAAAATTACCCCATCATAATTAACAGGAAAGAGAACCAAATTTATGAGGCGATATTGTGCGGATTTTAACCTGAGGGCTCTCCTTTCCCCAGGGTTTAGGTTTTCTTGGAAAGTCCCATGATGCAAGAGATAAGTTAGTTTCTTGTACCAATACTCTTGCCCTGGGGATATGTATGAAGCCTCACCACACCATAATGCCAATTCATTCTCCCATCCAGGGTCTTCATTTACTTGGTCCTAGGATTCAGCTTCCAATTTGCATAACCCTTGTCCTTTAACCAGTTTAGCAGTTTTTATATCTAGATCAAATTCTTGGACCACTTCCATCCAGTTTCCTCTTCTTTCCCCCATCTCCTGTTGAGTGAATAGGGATCAGACTGCAGGGTGAGGCACTATGATTTTTGTATGATTCTTAAGGATGAAAGATCTAAAGTGTTTCACTTCCTTATATACCGCATAAGCCTGATTGTCCATAGAAGGGTAATTTAGTTCGGCCCCTTGGATATTAGTTCTCATGAATGATATCGAGGCCTCACTATTGTCATCATCCTTAGTCAATACTGCAACTAGTGATTGGTCGGAGGCAAAAGTGTAGAGAAATAAATATTTGCTAAAATCGGGACTTTGTAACACTGGAGCCTGAGATATTGTAGTATTAATATTTCTAAAATCCCTCTTTCGTTCATCATCCCACTTAAATTCAACATCTTTACGAATCATTGTTTGTAAGGGTTTGATAGTTTCAACGAAATCGGGGGTGAATTTTCTCACAAAATTGATTTTACCAAAGAATGATTGCATATCCTTATTGTTGTGAGGTAATGGAAGTTGAGTTATAGACTTAATACTTTATGGGTCTATGTGAATCCCTGCTTGGGATATAATGTGTCCTAATAAATTACCTTCCTCGACACCAAAAATAGTTTTCTTAGGGTTTAAGGATATACCGTATTTTCTACACCTTTCGAAAATCTGAGTTAAATGTTGGATGTGATCTTCTCTATTCTTTGAATACAAAGTCACGTCATCCAAATAGACTACTACACATTTTTTTATCAGTCCCCAAAATTCTACGTCCATGGCCCTTTGGAAGGTCTCTCCTGCATTGATTAACCGAAAGGGAATGTGATTATAAGAAAAGGGTCCCCACTTGGTTCGGAAGGTAGTTTTCAAGCGATCTTCTTCTGAAAGTAGAACCTGGTTGTAACATAAGAAACAATCCAACAGGGACAAAATCTCAGAGCTAGACATGGTCTGCAAGATTTTCTCCATTGGTGGGACTGGGTAGTTTTCCTTTTCTGAAGCTCTGTTGAGGTTTCTGAAATCTATGCATAGGTAGATCTCCCCAGACTTTTTCCTCATAGGAACCAAATTTTCTACACATGTGGAGTGTCTAACTTGGAAAATAATCTTGGCATATAGTAGTTTCTTTAACTTCTGACACATGAGAGGCTCCAGGGATGGGTGGTATTTTTGGAGCTTCTATTGGAAGGGTTTTACTTCAGGCTTTAATGGGATAGTGTGTTGAATGATATGAGTATCATAAGTTTTTAGATATTGGTAGGACCACACAAAAACATCTTGATATTTTCTGAAAAGTTTGAGATAGGCCTTCCTTTCCTCTTTAGATACTGTCTTACCGATATTTATATTCTTGGGGTTTTCCAGGGTTCCTAAATTTATAGTTTTATGCATGGAGCAGGATCTCCCCATATTTTTGTTGTTTGACCCTTTGAACCTTTCTCTTAAGTCAAAAAGGTTTTCTAAATTAGCTACCCCTTTCAGTATCATGTGAGACCTTGGTTTTTTAGTTGTTTGATCTATATGAGGATTGGTTCATGCTAATTTATCCTAGAATACTTCATCGTCAATAGCCAAGTCTATAAAATTATCTTGATTGGTTAAAAAATTATGATCTGTTCATCTCCTTAAAATACCTTCCGATTAGAAATATTGTTGGGCATCGACGGTTTGTAGAGCACCTCCACAGTGAATCGGGATGCTTCATAGTCTTCTAGAGGTGATATCCTTGAGGGAGTGGTGGCTAGAGAATCAACAAGAATGTTCTTTGTTATGGGGATTGTTGTAATGTTGAAGGCTTCAAAATGATCTATTAGCATGTGCACTTCCTATTGGCAGTTCTTCAGGTGTGGAGAGTTGCAATGTATAGTGTTCCTTACTTGTCTAACAATGATTTTAGAATCTATGGAAACCTTCGATTCTTTAACGTTTAAGTCCATATCTTTATTTATCCCTTATACTAGAGATTCATACTCGGAAGTGTTGTTTGTGCACTCAAATTCTAGTCTACATGATAGGAAATATCGTTTACCTTTTGGATCAATGAGGATGCACCCTACCCATGACCCTTCTTGCGATTTGGATCCATCAAAGTATAAGGTCCAAAATTGTGGGAAAAACCTATTAGATTCCTCTTTTGTGTCACTTTCTTCTTCTCCTCCTGTTCGTTCCATGATTTCTAATGCAGGTTCTTGACAAAAGAGGGTTTCCTCTACCACCGTCGACAATTTTTCTTCAAAACGCATTTCAAAGTTTTGAGTAAGAGGGGCATCAAATGAGAGGGGGGAGAAATTCCAAAAATCAGAGTCATGGGAATAATTTCCTAGCACGGGAAAATCTGTCGATGAGGGTTCATTTAGGGTTTCTAAGTCAGTGACAATATGTTTTAGATATATTTCCCTATTGATCCTATTCATGTTCGTGTGCCCTTTTAATGGAAGCCAAAGGTGATCCCAATCTGTACTAAAGTATCGATTAACTTCTTAGACCAATCTTGAATTAATAACAATCCATACGATTATGGGATATCTACCACAATGATGTCAATTACTTGCACAAATTTAGGGTGTGTCTCTATTCTAATCATCACATATTTGAGCTCTCCCATAACCTTCACCTGGGTTATGTCTAGTTGTATAACATGCTTATCACTTTTGAGAGGAACTGCATTTAATTTTTTGCAAATAGACAATGGAATGACATTAGAGGATGCTCCTGAGTCAACCAAACAATTATGGATGTTTCTGTTGAAGACTTCAAATGTCAAAAGGAATGGTGGGACAAAAGGTTTTCCATTCTTTTCTTCAGAGGAGACGTTCACAATTGGTTTATTCCTTAGATCTATGGGAGTTATATTTTCTCCTTGGTTAGTGCTTGTTGTAGGATTTTCTACTGATTTCAATGTTTGTACCAGAAAGTCTTTTTGTTGAGGGATTATACATATGTCCATGACCAATATGTTTGCTTTCAACTTCTTCAAATATTCTACTATGTTGTAGTCTAGCTTGGGCGATTCTTTTGCATGGATGTTTATAGGGTTTCTTTGGGGAGAAAAAAATTCTTTCGGGTGATCGGGAGCTAGTTTTCCTCTCGAATTTTGGGTCGTAGTAAGGTAGTTTGAGCCAGGTTGACCCCTACTTTGTGTTTTCACAACCAAGACCTCTGCGGGTGGTTCCTGAACCTCAAATAGGTCATCGGAAGGCATAGGTAGGTCAGTGTCCTATATCAACATGGTTGTTTCTTATGGTGGATCAACTTCTTCCTGATTGAAAATATTCATAACCGATCTGCTTGATTGTTCGGTTAGGGAAACTTCATTTAGAAATCAGCTAGATATCAATTTCATGGCATGCACCCATTGTGGTCAATCTCTTCCAGAGTGTTTCTCTTGGTGATAAGTACAGAAACAATCGGAAGCTATGTTTCCTAGATCGATGTTTAAGTTGGTTGGGGGAGGTTCAATTGTTTTGAACAGTGGATTTCTTTTGAAAATATTTTATAGGGCCTCTGGTCTTGGTTTCCTTCCCCTATGCTTATTTTCATGTCTATGATCTTGTTTGACAACTTCTTGACCATGTGTTGTAGGTCTTCTATGTCCTCACTTCCCTTTTCGGGACCTTGTTCTGTTTGTTTCCCTGGGGGTCTAGTCAATAGTAGTCCTCTCTTGGGAGGAGGTTGAACTTCTTTCTTGACTAATGAGACCTGTCCTTCTTTACATCCCTTCGTTTGAAATTCTATCATTTTTCCTTCTTTAAAATTCTCGGCTAAAGTTGGTTTGCCAGCCCTTTTCACAAACATTGAAATAGAATTTGGGAGAGCATTAGTGTATACTTCGATTTTCAACTCCTGAGTAGGTTTAGTTTTGGGTTCGAATTTGTTTAAGATAGTGGTAAATATTTGATTGAAGTATTTAACCCTCTCCTTTTAACTCATGGTGGCGATGAATAATTCGGCCATCAAATCTCCTGTAGTGGTTTCTTCTGCAAATTTATCTAGAAAATCCTTTTGAAACTTCGTCCAACTAGTTATGGATCCTACACGTAAGTTAAAATACCACGTGGAGGATGAATTCTCAAAAGTGTAGGGGAATATCCTGCATACTACGTCTTCATGTTGGACATTAATCTGTCTTATAGCTAGTATGCATATCTTGATATGGTCTTTGAGAAATCCTGAGGTTTCGGGGTCAAATTTAGAGAGTAACTTCTTTGGATGTCGGGGAATGTTATGTACTCATCCATGGATGGCCAAGGCATATATGGCTAACCAAGGTTGATTATTCTGAGGTGGGTTTCCCCTTTCTTCATTATGGTCATTGTTATCTTCCATGTCTTCAGATCCTGAAACTGAGTGTTCTAAGTTAAACCCTTCCTCTTCCGAAAAATCGTCGGGCTTGGAGAAGTTGTTAGTTGGTGTTTCAGGGATTAGATTAAGAGGATGTTCGATTTCGGTGAGGGAGAAATCTATCAGGTATTCTAATGTGTGCAAAAAAACCTGGTTGGGTGACTCGACCACTGGTTTGCTTATTTTTTTTCTTTGAGGAAGTAACGAGGCTAATGGCAATGCACCGATCTATCAGGCGTAGGCTCTTGTGATTCTTCTAAATTGGTTCAATTCCTCTTGAGGAAGAGCGTAAGGTATATCAGGGAACAAATGTTCTTTCTCGTGTTGGGGGGAGTTACTCGTTTCAAGAGTACTTAGTGTGTGTGGGATGTCTTGGGAATGACTATCCATGCTTGTGGGATTCTTTGAATCTACAGGTTGTGTGAAATATTTTGTAAAAACTATTGTCAACCATTCATTCTTCATGCCCTCCTTCTAGAGCCAATTTTGTTGAGGGGTCCTGAATCCCTTTAACTCAATAGTAGGAACCAAACCTGCCATCGAGGCCCAATTATACTCTGCAATGTTTAATAGTGGAATGGTTCTCCATATCTTGTGATCCAGCCAAATAATCGATGGGCTTTATGTTTTCTAGTGAAATCTTCTCCTTCAATTTGGACGTTCTCTTTTTATATTTTCTCTTATCGGTGGGACCAATACAAGATAAGAGCCGGTATAAACCAACTGGGTAACAAGGTGGGAAAACTTAACTACTGGAGAAGGTTAGGATTGGGATAACCCTTTCACTCTAACATGCAGAAAATGATTCTCTACCACAGGCCTAGTACTAATACATTAACCTGTTGGTGTTCTGATTATTGGTTGAGATACAATTTATCAAAAGAAACCATTCATGCAATAAATGATGGCAAGAAAAATAGTTTCCTTAACTCTATTCATCAATCACATATTAACACAATGACTTACCTTTCATCATTGAAGATAAGAACTATAAAAACATTGAATCATATAACTTTTCAACACTTTCAGAAGTTCTTACTCGTTACAACATCCATTCATGTGATAAAATCATAAATAGTTCATCTTCATATCCAATCATACATGT
Organism: Picea sitchensis; assembly: GCA_010110895.2. Taxonomy (NCBI): domain Eukaryota; kingdom Viridiplantae; phylum Streptophyta; class Pinopsida; order Pinales; family Pinaceae; genus Picea; species Picea sitchensis. Next base: position 24,082 of record SNQJ01S0030399.1, on the reverse strand, counting down.
TTTTGATAAAAAACACAAACTTGTCTCTAGTCCTAAACAAGAATTCTCAATTAAGGAAACTCCGAAATAGTTCTTAACTGATGCAGGAGAATCACTCCACGTCAGCAATGTGCCAGCCAGCCAACACATCCAACACACATTTAATGGAGAAAGGGAGAGGCGCAGCCCTCTCGTTTATCAAAATTTGAAAAACTATATTAAATTGTGTAAGGCTGTAAGAGCCGACCACGTATCTATTCAGGAAGTGGTTGAGGTTTCCTTAAATGGTAGCCTGAAGCAAGCCCAGGTCATAGTCAGGCCTGGACACTCCATTTATGTAATGTATCCATAGGATCCACTCTGTGATAGCGATAGCTCAGAGACGGTGAGGTGGAGGATAATCTCGAGAGAGCCCTCATTTTGTAAAAAAAGAACATAGAGAAAAAAGAAGGAATACGACTTAGGGTAGAGAGTTAGTAAGAGAGACCAGAGTAGAGAGGTCTCGAGAGAGAGATGAGACTTGTTACAGTCCAACCTTTGTAAACACCTTGTATAGGAATTTCTGAATTAATAAGAAAGCAGTTTTTCCTGCATACTGTGTGTTTGGTGTTTGCATGTGTTTATGCATTTCATGTTCTAAATGCATAATTGGTGAAGCATTTCAGAAGTTTCAATTTCTTCCTGTCTTGGAGTTTCCGAGTGCAAGGATTGCACAGAGTCGGTAAGGTGTGCATTGACAGAGGTGAGACAACCTCAGGAAATCTCAAGAGGCATAGCATTGAACCTTCATCAGCAGAGGTGCAAGGAGTGCATAGGAAAGAAATTTGTCTCGAGTTTAGGGCAGACATAACTACTGAAGGTTCTGTGGAATCTCTGCCAAGAGGGCATTGAGCAAGTGCATAGAGTGCATAGGCGAACTCTTGTTTGAGTTCAGAGGAAAGAAAAGTGTTAAGGGAAGAATTTCACAGGGTTACTAAACACCCTGTAGGATCAAAAAGGAGTGCTTGAGTATAAGTTGCGAGAGGGCACTTATATCCCTTCAAGGAAGAGAAAAGGACTGAATCCCTCATAGATTCAAGTTCTAAAGCTCAGGAAGGATAGTGTTGTTGTGCACAGAGTAACAACAAAGAGGAGCAGGAGGCCGAGAAACCCTTCAAGGTTTCACAGTCGACGAATATCAGGAGGGACATCATTCCCAGAACACAGACGAGACCCAAAGGAACCAAGCTCACAAGAGAAGCATCGAAGGCCAAACCTTCAAGCATCGGAAATCTTCCAAGGAAGAGAAAGAAAGATCAGGCGGGAGCTACAACTTTCGTTGGATTAGCATTGGGAAGGAAGATCCTGGCTGTTGAATCTATGTCCAGGTAGCGGGAGGAGAGTGCACAAGGAGGATAGATCTGAATCATCAGATCTAACGCCAATACCCGACAACCGTCGTATCCAGAGGAAGGTGCACAAAGTTTAATCTTTGAGAGTGTGCGTAGGAGAATAGTTGAAATGGACGGTGGAGACACTTCGTGGAAGAAGTGCCGAAGAAGGAGTTTCGTTAGATCATTTCGACATTTCATCATTCTGGAGTTTGGGGTTTGGAGCAGCAAGGGATTGTGGAGTCACTGCATCATGAACTCCCAGTTCATGAAATCCTGAAACCTCGTGCTCGAAATTCTCTATTTAGGAGTTTGGGATTTGGAGAATCAAGGGATTGTGGACTCACTACATCATGAACTCCCGGTTTGCGAAATCGTGCTAGCCTTCGGATCTGGAGCGTAGCATCCTGAGAGCCATTGGATCAACAATACGTGCATGGGGTTCAGTCCCTGGGAGGTGCACAGGAAGAAGGATCTGGGTCATCATATCTAGCACCAAGGATCCGTGAGTCGTCGGATCCAGAAAAGGTGTGCGAGGTTTAAAACTCGTAACAATAGAAGGAAGAGGAGTCCTTCGAATTCATAACCTACGAAGTCCTTAAAAGATCAGAACTGTCCATCGTTGAGAGGACGCGTGGAAGAAATCTGAAATCCATTGAGGTTTTGGATACTGGGAGATCGAGGAGGAAGAGTCATGAAACAGGAAGTCCTGACTCACGAAATCCCGAAAGCATCAGGACTGTTCATCAAGGAGGACATGTGGCGAGTGGTCAAGGTTCGGGGAAACTCTCGAAAGGTTCTCTCAAGGGGGATATTTCATCATTTTCTCACTAGAGAAAATAGAAGGGAGATTTAGTTGGCACTCATCCCCAAAATCGTGAAAGGAGGAACCACGATCGCACAAGGATCGTCCATTCAGCGGCAGATCTAGACCGTTGATTGTCTAGGGGAAGTTTCGAATTTCAGGGATTAGAAGGAGGAGTGGTTGGAGTTGCATCGCAACTTCACAAACCCTAAAATCGTGATGTGTTCTATGGATTTAATTCTTTTCGACATTTCAGGGAACGAAATTTCAAAGGACCAAGAGTCATTATGACCGGAATCGCGAAATCCTGAATTGTGAAACCCCGAAAAGCATTCGGAGGAATAGCCCCAGGTCACAGGACCGGTCGTATGGGAAGTGACTTAAGGGAGAAGCTAAGGAGCCGTGAAGCCATATTTCGGGTTTTGGCATTTCGAAAGACAGAGAATGGGAGGAACACTTTCATCGCAATTCCTCGAATCATGAAAATTCGGTAGTGCTTTGACGTTAAGCACATGGTCATAGGGTGGTGATCATGTGGACGGAGGCTAAGGGAGGAGCCAAAACCTGTTCATCCCTTTTTGGCGTTTTGGAGACCGAGAGTTGGAGGGACAAAGAGTCTAGGAGAACTCATAGGTAGGAGTCTCGAAACCCCAAAACGCGAAAGGCGTGTGCTGGTTCAGAATAGAGAACAACACCAAAAGATGAGTGCATGCATAGGTTTTCTCAAGGCCTGTGCCAAGGAAAAAGGGACTTGTGGATTTGATTCAAGGGGGGTTCCAGCAGGAGCCCAAAGAGCCATTTCGGCCTAGAAGAACATCGATCCAGAGACTGGGAAGTCGCAGGACCCTGCTAAGGTGGGGGGTCTGCATCAGGTGGTATCAGAGAAGGATTGTGCCCGTATATTTCAGGAAAAAGAGGAAGCGAGATGAAGAAGAACCTGTAGGAGACATGTAAAAGGTGAAGGTTGTTGTGGGATGTAGCAGTCAATAGACAGTCAGGTGGACTGTAGGAAATATTGAAGATGCTCCCAATTCCAGAGTAACAACAACAAACTTGCCAGGAGGGCAGCAAGGAGGAAGAAAATGGCTGCTAAAGGCCATGATCATGGTGGAAGAGGAGACCACCAACATATGAGTAAAGAAGAGATTGACAAAGAACTCGCTGATATAAGAGAGGAGATGGAGGAGCTTGCACTGTGCCAGCAACATAATGCAAAATCATGATGGGTATATGAATGGCCCATGAAAAAGAAGGTGAAGTGGTTAGTCAAGGAGTTGTTGGCCAAAAGATAGCAAAGGTTGTTGAAAATATGGTTGAGGTATGCTAAAAGCATCAGTGACACAGAGTTGGTTTGCATCTGTGAGACAAAAGTTGGAGAAACCCTCAGTGATGAGGAAGGGAGATCAGTTTCAGATCTCATAAACCGCCAGGAGGAAAAAGATGAATTTTCCAATTGCTAGGTGGGCAAAAAAAGGAGATCATTGGAGTATCTCATAGATTGTCAAGAGGACAATAGTGGAAATTCATATTGCCAGGAGGGAAATGGTATGATATTAGCTGAAGATCTCATAAACTGCCAGGTGGGCAGAAGTGAACTTTTGAGTTGCCAGGTGGGCAATGGAAAGAGATCAGCAGAAGGTCTCGCATACTGCCAAGGGGGAAGTGGTGAAAGTTCAGATTGTCAGGTGGGCAATGAGATGGGATCACTGGATCTCATAGATTGTCAAGTGGGCAGTAGAAAATTCCCAAATTGCTAGGTGGGTAGGGGAAAAGAAGTGAGACTATCTGAAAGTCTCAGGGACTTAGGAGTGAGTTCATGTTAGCAAGGAGTGTTGATGGAGATGGGATCACTTGATCTCATAAACTGCTAGGTGGGAAGCATAAAATTCCCAGGATGCCAAGTGGGAAAGGGAGAAAATATGAGGCTACGTGAAAGTCTCATGAACTCAGAGGAGAGTTCGAATCAACAAGGAGTGCTGACGAAGGAAGATCATAAATACATTCTGATCATTGGGGGAAATGAAGTATTCCTACCAAGCAGCCCAGTTGAGGCCAAAGTATGTGTTGAAGAAGCAACAACAGAAGATAGACAACAAACAGAGAATGTCATGGAGGAAGAAATGGAGCAGACACTAATGTATACCCCAACAGAAGGAAAAGAGCATCCATCCAAGTTTCTCAAAATTTTCATCCAAGGAGCTGGAACAGAAATGACTGCAACATTGGAGCCTGCAGTAGAGGAGGAAGTAGATAGCATGGATTTTGCTGATCTATATGAGGAATTGGAATCCCTGGAGAAGAGGTTGATAGTGCAAATCTTGCACATCCAACAGATCAAGTTGGAGACAGATGGAGGAGCATACCAACCTAGGGAGAAGTTGGAAGAAGCTGGAAGTATGCCAACAAGAGAAATGGCAGCAACATAAATACCATAGGAAGAAGCTGAGAAATAGTACAGTGAGGAGACTGCAGAGTTGGAGTCTGTAGAAGAGTGGCCACTTAGTGCCACAAAGACAGATAAAGATGGAATGGGAGATCTAATTGATCAACCCATTTGTAGGGAAGAAGTGCAGTGGAGTAGACTGCAAAAGGAGAGCCAACCATGGGAGAAACTGGACAAGGTGATTGAAGAAATCAGAAGGTTGATGTTGAGTTCAGCAGTAGAGACTTCCAGCAATGAGAATCTGAGCAGAAGGGAGCTTGCAAGAGTAGCAGGGAAGCAATAGCAGCAACAACGAAGCAGAGGAGCGGATGGATAGCTCTAAAGAACTGTTTGGGATCCAGGTTGATTTCAATAGCGATGCAGAGGAGCTCATGATCAGGAGAACATGCTTTTTTCAGCTAAGGAGTATGATGCAGGAGCATCACTCCACGTCAATAGCATGCCAGCTAGACAACACATCCAGCATGCATTTAATGGAGAAAGGGAGAGGCACATCCCTCCCGTTTTGAAAAATTTGAAAAACTGTATTAAATTTTGTAAGGTTGTAAAAGCCGACCATGCATCTATTCAAGAAGTGGTTGAGGTTGCCTTAAATGGTAGCCTGCAACAAGCCCAGGTCATAATCAGGCCTGGGCACTTCATTTATGTAATGTAGCCATAGGATCCGCTCTGTGATAGCGATAGCTCTGAGATGGTGAGGTGGAGGATAAGATCGAGAGAGCCCTCATTTTGTAAAAAACGAAAATAGAGAGGAAAGAGAGGAATAAGACTTAGGGTAGAGAGTTAGGAAGAGAGACCATAGCAGCAAGGTCTCGAGAGAGAGCTGAGACTTGTTACAGTCTAGCCTTTGTAAACACCTTGTATAGGCATTTATTAATTAATAGAAAAGCAGTTTTTCCTGCATACTGTGTGTTTGGTGTTTGCATGTGTTTATGCATTTCATGTTCTAAATGCATAACTAGTGAAGCATTTCAGAAGTTTCAATTTCTTCCTGTCTTGGAGTTTCCAAGTGAAAGGAGTGCATAGAGTCCGCAAGGTGTGCATTGACAGAGGTGAGACAACCTCAGGAAATATCAAGAGGGATAGCATTGAACCTTCATCAGAAGAGGTGCAAGGAGTGCACAGGAAAGAACTCTCTCTCGAGTTCAGGGAAGACAGAACTAGTGAAGGTTCCGTGGAAGCTCTGCCAAGAGGGCATTGAGCAAGTGCATAGAGTGCAGAGGGGATTTCTTGTTTGATCTCATTGGAAAGATAAGTGTCAAGGGAAGACCTTCATTGGATTACTAAACACCCTGCAGGCTCAGCAAGGAGTGCTTGAGCATAAGTTTCCAGAGGGCACGTATATCCCTTCAAGGAGTAGAAAAGGACTGAATCCCTCAGAGATTCAAGTTTTGAAGCTTAGGAAGGATAGTGTTGTTATGAACAAAGTAACAACAAAGAGGAGTAGGAGGCCGATAAACCATTCGAGGTTTCACATTCGATGAAGCTCAGGAGGGACAACATTCCCAGAACACAGACAAGACCCAAAGGAACCAGGCTCCCAAGAGAAGCATCGAAGGCCAAAACCTTCAAGTGTTAGAAATCTTCCAAGGAAGAGAAAGAAAGCTCAGGAGGGAGCTACAACTGTTGTTGGATCAGCACTGGGAAGGAAGAGCCAGGTCGTTGAATCTACGTCCAGGTAGCAGGAGGAGAGTGCACAAGGAGGACAGATCTGAATCATCAGATCTAGCACCAATACCCGACAACCGTCGAATCTAGAGGAAGGTGCACAGAGTTTAATATCTGAGAGTGTGTGCAGGAGAACAGTTGAAACGGATGGTGGAGAGCCTTTGTGGAAGAAGTGCCGAAGAAGGAGAGTCACTAGATCATTTCGGCATTTCAACATTCTGGAGTTTAGGGTTCGGAGCAGCAAAGGATTGTGGAGTCGCTGCATCGTGAACTCTCAGTTCATGAAATCCTGAAACCTTGTGCTCGAACTTCACTATTTCAGAGTTCAGGATTTGGAGCAGTAAGGGATTGTGGAGTCACTGCATCGTGAACTCTCGGTTCGCGAAATCGTGCCAGCCGTTGTATCTGGAGTGCAGTGACCTGAGAGCTATTGGATCAAGAATACATGCACGAGGTTCAGTCTCTGGGAGGTGCACAGGAAGAAGGATCTGGGCCGTCAGATCTAGCACCAAGGAGCCATGAGCCATCGAATCCAGAAAAGGTGCGTGAGGTTTAAACCTCATAACAACAAAAGGAAGAGGAGTCCTTTGACTTCGCAACCCACGAAGTCCCAAAAATATCAGAACCGTCCATCGTTGAGAGGATGCGTGGCAGATATTTGGAAGCCATCGAGGTTTCAGATACCGGGAGATCGAGGAGGAAGAGTCATGAGATAGGAAGTCCCGACTCATGAAATCCCAAAAGCATCAAGACCGTTCATCAAGGAGGACACATGGTGATTGGTCAAGGTTCGGCGAAACTTCTGAAAGGTTCTCTCAAGGGGGAGATTTCGACATTTCGTCATCGGGGAAAACATAGGGGAGAGTTAGTTGGCACTAATCCCCAAAATCGTGAAAGGAGGAATCGCGATTGAACAAGGATTGTACATTCAGCGACATATCTGGACCGTTGATTGTCTAGGGGAAGTTTTGGATTTCGGAGATTAGAAGGAGGAGAGGTTGGAGTTGCATCGCAACTTCACGAACCTAGAAATCATGACGCGTTCTGTGGAGTTAATCCTTTTCGGCATTTCGGGGACCGTAAGTTCGAAGGACCAAGATTCATTGCGACCCGAATCGTGAAATCCCGAATCGCGAAACCCCAAAAATTATTCGGAGGAATATCCCCAGGTCACAGGACCAGTCGTATGGGAAGAAACTTAAGGGAGAAGTTGAGGATCCGTGAAGCCCTATTTCAGTTTTCGACATTTCAAAAGATAGAGAATGGGAGGAACGCTTGCATCGCGATTCCCCGAATCGTGAAAAGCCGGTAGTGCTTTGACGTTAAGCACCTGATCACAGGGTGGTGGTCACATGGATGGAGGCTAAGGGAGCAGACGAAGCCCGTTCAGCCCTTTTCAGCGTTTCGGCGACTGGGAGTTGGAGGGACAAGTAGTCTGGGAGAACTCGTAGGCAGGAGTCCCGAAACCCTAAAACACGAAAGGCGTGTGTTGGTTCAGAATAGAGAAGAGCACCGAAAGTTGAGCGCATGCATAGGTTTTCTCAAGGCCTGTGCTAGGGAAAAAGGGACCTGTGGATTTGATTCAAGGGGGTTCCAGTAGGAGCTCAAAGAGCCATTTCGACCTAGAAGAACATCGATCCAGAGACCGTGAGGTGGGGGGTCTGCATCATTTACAAATTCAAAAAATGAGGGTCTTTGCAACAACCATTGACCTCTTGCTAACAGGTCGATCCTCTTATTTATAACATACTATTAACTGAAAATAACTATTAAAGTGTAGCTAAGTAGAACAAAACTCGCCACATGGCACTTTCTTCTATCAGTCTTCAAAGAGTTATCAAATGATCTCACTTGAGTGGATTACTCTTCTCGTACTCTGACCACTTGAAAAAAAATCCTCGCATGTGTTAGTGTATGGGAATCTTTGTTGTTCCATTGGGGCCGAAAGAATCACTCTTATCTCTACTGCATGTCCCCGATACTTGACTATTCTAGAACTTAACTGCTTCAACATGGCTAGAGCTTTGATCGGGTGCTCCATGAACTGCTGCACCTGTCCTGGCGCCATGTCTTCCACCTTTGTTATTTTCGTAGCCCATGATGAGTCTTGTTCGACATGTGATTTGACTATGTCGCGCAAGTCGACAAAGTTATCGGGTGTGACGAATTCAGGGAAGCCAATGTCTCTCATTGCTCGGTTAATCTTGATCTAGTTTTTCTCGCACTTGGCCCATTTCTCTTGGATTTAACGATGAGGATCTTGAGCCATTTTTACCTAATATTCGATCGATTTCCTTATGTGTTCGATGTTCCTTTCCCTTAGCACTCGGATGACATGCTCTTCTACGTCTCGACCTTGTTGCACTGCGCTGATATAGTCGATCCTTTCCACAACTTGGTGTGCTTTCTCGTACCACCTCTCCATATCCTTTCACGCCACCAGTTCCATGAGGGTGTATTATTGAATCTTGGCTATCCTTGCAGTGAATAGGTGTCGTTCATCTGTAAATTTGTTGTAGGCCTCCTAGAATTCTCTTCTCAGGAACATCGTGGCCTGTGTGGTGTCCTAGTAATATTTCTCCAAGTGGAAAAAATATTCCAATTCCTTCAGAGCAGAAGCCAACTCCTCTTCATCCATATTCTCTCTGTACAGGGTGGTATCTGTGATTACCATCCCTGGGTCGATAAGTTCATAAGTCTTGGGATGCTCTGTGTTGATCAGTTTTTCCTTCGTGGTGATAAGGATGGAGCGATCTAGAGTAATCCTCCTCTTCTTGGTGGTTCTCTGCACGATACATTTCCTTTTCAGGTCATAGGAAATGGCATGTATGTCAATGACTTCATCCACGGGTTCAGGGATTTGCTGATATCCCCAGGTGAGCATATTTCCCTGGCTCTAGATGGTGTAGATTTGTTCAAGACTAGGTTCTTGAACCTCCTCCATGTGTTCCAAAGGTCTGGCCTTTGTTTTTTTCTCATCGGGAGGTTGAGTACCGGTTGAAATTGAAGCATCAAGGGTAGGTTCGGTACTTACTTGATAATCGATCATTGAGATGTCAATTTCCTGCTGAGGAGCTTCTTCTGTTTGTTCACTCGACCCAGGCTCATCCATCAAACTGTCCTTTTGAGTTTCTGGTACTTCAAGTAGTTCAGTTTCTAAGACACTTTCGGCCTCCTATTCATTCTGTGAAGGGATCCAAATTTGAGCGTCGAGAGCTGGGGAAGATGCCTTCTCCGACTCCTTTTCCTCTGTGATTTTCAAAGGAGTCACCAGGGATACCTCTGGACTTTCTTCATCATCATAGATGTTTATCAATTCATGGACGAGGTTTGGTGCACTTGTTCTCCCTGATGTTCCTACTATCTCTCATTGAGTTGAAACATCCCTCGGTGATCTAGCCTGTGGTGTTGTAATTTCAGGGTTATCTAACCCGACGATTTGATCAATTTATATTAGCTCAGGGCCACTTGGACCTACTTGGATTTCATCTTGGTTGTCGGCAGGGGACCCTATCATTCCTATGAGGTGTGGGTCATCTTGCCACTGATCAATTACTCGTTGCACCTATTATATCATGATAAATCCCCTTGCCCGTGCATCTTGTGTCATAGGGAAACCTCTATCCTTCACAGGGGCCACTAGGGGAACCTATGTTGCTTATGCCTCTCTGATTTCTTCTCTGGATATGAGGGCCTCTTAAGCTAATTTCTCTATGGTCATATCATGTTTATCTAGGATCATGGCCCTGAACCTGGTAATTTTGGGGTCATCCATCCTTACTACCACCTCATCCCAGTCCTGGGCATTTTCCGTGAAGACTTCATCTTCAAATTTTTCGTGGGCATATGGCCAGCAGGATGACACTTGTGAAGTGTGTTGCAGGACTAGGACCTTTGGATCATGCTTGCAGAATCATCTTGTTTGGAACATGAATTTGAGTTGGCTCAACCCTTCTTGTTTGGCTTGAGTTGTATATTTAACCAAGTAGAAACCTACATGGAAACCATAAGGATTGAATGATCGCTTCTTGTCCTTGACTAGGGTGGCGTTGTAGCCTTGCAGGATGGTTTGATAGAATATTTCTCCTACTACAATTTAGTCTGGGACATGAGCTGGTAAGATATGTGGTGCTCTGGTAGCCCCAAACACCCTGATGTACATGTCACACTCATCCAAGTACCAGTGGCCTACCTTGGAAATCATCTTCTTTGGCTCAGCCGATAGTCTCATTCATTCCTTCTTAAAAAGAATGAAATAAATTCATGAGATGAATTCATCGCAGATGAGGGAGTAAGACTTTTTATACATGTTCTCCCATAGCATGCTGAAATAGACATGGACCAGGAGCTCTGCGACATGCCAACGAAGATGTTTTTGGCGCACATGACATCAAGAATATATGAATCCATGTAGAAAGCGGGTGTCTCTCCTTCCTTCGACATATGAGCCTATTGTATACAGATGTTGAATTGTTTAGAAATGATCGCTCCCCAGTTGAAACTGCTTCTGGAGATTTCCATTGTGTCAGCTAAGGGCATCCATGCCTCTGAAAATTTGGAGCAGTCCTTCTCTCTATATAATCGATAGATGAGAGCCATCAAATAGATGTATGGCCCCCTTAAGTTGGTCGTCTGGTACTAGCTAGTGTTCTGGTTTGTGTATTTCTTGTCTTCCCTCCACCATGAGACCGTAACCTGGCTGATGTCGTGGCACTCATAGAAATTCACGAAGAAATCTATATTTAGACGCTCCTCGGGGTCTCAGAGTTTGTAGTATTTCTAGACTTCTACAGGAAGGAACACCCCGACACACCCACCATTGTCATCATTGATTAAACACTTATGTGTGTCTATGTGGTCGATGAGCCACTTTAGGATTTATATACAGGGAAAAACGGGGGTTCTGCTTGCCACCATATGCATGTACGACTGCCAGATATTCGAAAACACCTCATCATCGAGTGCTCTCACATCTGGATCACTGTTTGGGATATATTGTAGGTATTTCTCTCGGATGATCTTTTTAAAGAGCTCTCCCCAATGTGGGAGTGTCATCTTGGACCCTGTGCTTGCCTCTATATCTCCAAAGGCTGGAGGCTGGATGAAAACCTTCTTAGTCATTATCTTAATGACAGGTTCTGGCATTAGAGTGTATTCTAATTGTTTTGCAGCCCCTAGAGAGGAGACTTCATCTACCTCTGGTTCTTTCAGCTTTAGTGCTCTTGGAGATCGTCTGGTGGTTGGATTTCTTGGTGGCATTGTTCCTTCAATTAAAATAAACCTTCAGAGACTGTGTAAAGAAAAAACTGGATAAGAAACATATAATTTGTATCCATGTGAATATTATAGACTTGGATACATACCTATGAAGCTTGCTAAAACCTCGTTATTTTGATACTCACGGGATCTCTGCAGCTTTCAAATTACTCATCACGATTCTCTGGATGCTTTGAATTTCCTTGCGCGCAAAATGATTTTGTTTGCAATGGCTTAAGATAATTTAAACTAGGGAATAAATTACTGTGTCACATCAGCTATTCAATTCAGGTGATGAGTTAAATTTGAACAAATCTACCACTGAATCCCTGCAACTTAAATTCATCGTGGGTTGATGGCAGAGGCGCGGGGGTGATGTGGTCTATTGTTGATTTTAAACAACCATTTTGATTGACGCATGACGTAGAAACTAATGCGGGATTTGGTATTAATTAGCCCCTTAAATTCTGAAAATCCAATCGTATCTTACACTAAAACGTCCCATCGTGTCTCTCTCTCAGTGGGTGGATCCGGGCTCAGTGGTGCACTATGAATGTTTTCGTTGATCTCCTTCGCAAAATCTCTAACAATGATCAATATCATCGTACAATAATGTCGTGGAAAAGATGTCTCAGAGGTGTGACTTAGACCTATGGAACCAAGAGTGACTCGGGGTAAAAATAGACCATACGGTTCTCCAATCTGGAAAAGACACGTGGCGTTGAAGACCAGTGACCTAATTCACGTGTATTTATTAGATTTGAAACTTTGCTTAAGTTATTCATTCTAAAAAAAACCTTATCTTTCCGATTCCTAAAGCGTATCTAGGGTCGGTGATTGGTGATAAATATATCTATTTCTTCCTTCGGATTACTCCCTCGAAAAAGCCTCAATGTCGAAAATGCATCAGGGATCGACGATCGGGAATAACCTTTAGCATGGTCAGAATGTTTGTTGCAATATTTTTAGGTTTTTTCCCTCATTCCATTAAGAGCATCAGGCATCAACTGTCGGTGATGTTTTTTTCTCTTTTGTTAACGTTTATTTACCTCGTCTATCACCAATGCCGAAGGAGAGTCAGATATCGGCGATATCCTTATGCGAGACTTGTCGCAAAACAAAAATTTCTTTTGTCGATACCGATGAAGACCGACGCTCGGTGAATGAGGTTTCCCGAGGGGTTATTTTCCATATTTGAATTCCTTCCGACGTTGAATTTGAGCGCATTGGGTGAAGTTTTTTTGGATGTTGATTCTTTATTCAGGTGCTAAGGCCCTTTAATTCATGGGGTTTCGTAAGTTCAAACAAACCTCAAAACCTAATGAGAGTCAAGATAATAAGAAAAGACAAAACATTTCTCAAAATGAAGTCGAATCTAACAATGCAAAGATCAAGTAGTATCTGTTGGCACAGGGGCAGATCGAGGATTCAACACTTCAACAACACACCAACAAAACCCTAACTACTGGCCCTTTCGGCAACCCCTGCAAAGCAGATGAAGTCTCACCCAAGGTAGAGGCAGGGGGGGTTGCAGGACTCAAGTGTCTACAACCTAGCTGGGACATAGATCTGTGATCACAATACTTAAAAGTGCACTTAGCAATAAAATTCATTAGTCTTTCACATCGCAGGTTAAAACCCTAATTACAGATCAGAGCAGTAATAATCAAGATTAAGCACAACTTACCATTTATCACATAGCATCAAAGTATATCTATCATTCATTCAGATACAAAGCACTGAGCATCAAATGGATCTATCCTACATCTAGATTAAGAAAATAAATACACAAACAACATGAACAATATAGCACAAAGCACTTCGACACAGGATATACGTGGTTCATCCCAGTGTGGGGATACGTCCACCAACTCCTCTTCTCTTCTTATTAGTCTCTTCAACCTCCTTACAGGAAGCAAGCCACAAAGACAACTCTGCATAGGACAAGAGATCTGCGTGCACCATGCCAGATCCCCCTTCCCTGAGTTAGGTCGAAGCATAAATCCTTACACAGTCTATGCACAAAGCACTTACAAAACACTTGCACTTAGCTCTACAAGCCTTCACACATCTTCTTTCACATAGATAACATTAGCACTAAGCCATCGACCCTTTCTTACATTGCATAGATACTTATTTATACATTACAAAAGGGGCCTAAGCATGGGTAAAACCATGGGATGACATCCCATACCTGTTACATAATCCCTAAAACCCAAAAAGCCTGAAAAAAGGGTGAGATCCCTCGATCTCTGCTTCGCCTAGGCGCTCCGTCTTTGAATAGCCTATTGAAGTCCCAAAATTGGTCAAACATGACCAACGTTTCCACAAAACTTGGTCGAGGGCCAACATGCCCCCAAAACTCACCTGTGACTCATCCCGAGTCACTCTGATCTGGGAAATACTGCTTCGAAGGACTTAATCTTAGCTCGAGCGACCTTGACTTGCTGCTTTGCCAGATCCTCCTGCTTGGCAAACTCCTAGATGAGTTTCTCGGTGACAGGCCCTTCTAGGCACTGTTCCACTATAGCGACCACCTGTTCCAACTGTGATCCTTGTCCCTCGATCTCTTCAAAGAGGGTGTAGGCTTCGTCCTACACCGACTAGAGTCATTGTGTCACCTCCATCACTATGCTCTAGATGGAAGTGACCTATTGCTAAACTGCGCGCATGTCCTGTGACCTCTTCATCTTCTCCACTGATTTAAGAATATTCAACTGTGCTTTCACTATAGATGCCTCATGGAGTTGTGCCTCCAATGTCCTCAATTCTGGATCTTCTGCAAGGTGCTCATAGGTCTACACACTTCGGTTACTGATTTTCTTGCATTCTGAAGCCAACACCTTGATTCTTTCTACTGTGCTCCTAGAATTTTCATCCCTTTGGTATCACACTTCTTGTGGAGTGCTCGACACTACTTGTAGTTCTAACTCATCTACTCTTGCTTGAAGTTGTTGAATGGCTTCAACGATCTTCCTAACTTGGCTCTCAGCTGTCTCTTCTTCTATCCAGGCCAAACCCAACACAGAGCGAGGTACTCTATCCATTGGCTCCTTGATTGCAGTCTTCTCTGTGAGAAGCTGGTCTTTTTCTCTCTGTATCTACTCTCTGTCCTCCTCAAACTTTTCTCTATTATCATCTTTCTCTTGCTGCTCAACCCGAAGTTTCTCCAGGGCTTGCTCCTTTGCATGCTTCAAGGCCTCTGTGGCTTGCTCTTTTTCTTCCTGGACTCAACGAAGGTGAGCCTCTGTATCATCTTCTATCCTTCACAGTTGGGTGGGCTCTCCCCCAATTCTACACCTTCCGATGTCGATGGCGCAATATACACTACGCGACTTGAATAGAGATATTTTTGTACCCCCTTTAGCTTCGCCTCGATTCTGTCATACATTGTCTCTTGTTTTGCTTCATTTCACTACAAGATATCCTCTAAAGCATATTCTACAACTATGATGATGAGGTCAATATCATCCACTATGAGCACATTCTGCGACTAAGGATTATTTGTTTGTTACTTCTTTCGCGCTGAGGGTTTCTTTGGAGAAACCTTCCTTTTCTTTGATGTCTCGGCCTCTGTAAGGGAATTATTCGATGGTGTCACTTCTCCCTTTTCTTTCTTGTCTTCTTCCCCTTCCTCCTCTTGGTTTACTTCATCGCCTCCTCCTCCTCCAGGTGAGTTAGATTCAGTTTCCTCCGATGCATTGTTTATCTCCTGCACTTATTCCTTTTTCTTCTTCTTCTTAGCACTACTTGGTCCATCCCACTGCGTTCGAGTGACCAAAGGACTTCCGATGATGTCATGGTCAGAGAGCTTTGTCTGCTCAACTAGTATAAGGAATTTAGCTGACCATTCCTTAGTTATCTCCTCCATGTCGTCATCATTCAATTTGTAGTAAGACTGCATATCCTCCTTGCTTTCGTCCCGGTGCACAGTGACGTAAATGAAGTGGCGGTCTACGTGGAACTTCGCTAATAGTATGTAAATATGCAAGGTGTTCGGGGTTATTCAGGGGAATGTCTCAATGGTGCATGTGAGCTATAGGTAGTAAGTGTGAAACACCACATTTGATTATGACTGCTTCGCCATGCCATTTGTATACCACAAGGTGGTGAACCTCGTAGCCAATGGTTTTGATGGCTCTACTTTTGGGAATGTTTCTCCCTCCAGCATCTCCCAAGTGACAAATTCTATGAGGATCAATAACCAGCTAAAATGGAACTCATAGCCTTGGTCCTGCTCTTCATGGTATTCCTTCTCCAACTCTTTGACAAGGTAGCTCACCCAATTCATCTGCATTCCCTTGACGCACTTCCCTGCAAGGTCGACGACGAACCCTGTAACTTGTGTTGGTTTGTTCTTTCTAATGATCTTTCCCATGATCAACTGACAAGCTAGGCGCATTGTGATATATTGGATGGAGGCTACCTTGTAGCCTCCCTTCTCCTTCTCCGCATCATCATAGGTTTCCTTTATACGTTGCGCCAGAGAGCGATCTGCAACCTTCCCTAGATAGAATTGTTGATGTTCCAGTCCCTACACGCTCAGTCTAGTGAGCATGTGGATCAGTGTCAGATCCACAGTCACGCACCTGTCTAACCAGAGATAACCTCCATGGTAGAACAACAGGAGGAGTTTAACGCATGCACTCTCCTGATGTCTTTCGAAGTGGGGGATTTTCATGACATTTAAGATGGTGGACCTTGTGATCTCCTTGATCCACAACTGAGGAACTATATTCATCTTATTCCCAGTTGTCTTGGTTAGTTAGCGATGCGGTGCGAGAAGCACATAATTATTCCTATCTCCCAGGTTAAAGTCATTGATATTGAGATCAGGGATCAGTCCAAGCTGCGGTCCGACTGCGCGTATCCCCTTCGAGAGGTACACAGTGATGAGCATGTATTTGAAGTCTCACAGGACACTGTCACGACTAACCGTGCCAGCCAGAGGTGGGATGTAGTCGGGTAAGACTGATGGGATCAACTTCACATTCTCTAGGTCATCACGGTGCTTGCTTCTTTTCTCGATCGTTGTTTGGGATGGCACAATTTGACATCCCGTCAAAGGGGAGGATTGCACTCTACCCGTCGATGATCCATGTATACTTACAAACATGACCTTCTCAGCCATAAGGTCTATCAAGATTTCTTCCACTGATTTATCTACTGTGCTAAGGTCGGCCAAAATGCACGATCGTAAACAAATAACTTGGGTAGGTGACTGCACACTCAAGGTCAGAAAATGGGTGGTAAGGTATCAAAAGTACAGTGTGATAGCAATCCGTTCTCTGTTAGCTTGAATAATCACAATTTGGAAAAGTGTCCCCGGTGAGGCTTTTGATGGATTAAATAAACAATGTCGTAACGGGTTCCTCCAATGGGTTGAAAAGCCTCAATCAATACGATTCCATCCGTTATGGCACGGTCTCAACGATCCAATGGTGATCTTTCTGGAAATAACTACGTTTCTAGCCGTTCTAGAGCGTCGTTCTAATGGTCGGGACGCCTCCAATGGTCATATTGCTTCGTTGAGTCAAAGTTCCATTCTTCATTGTTTTTCTATTCCGACGAGGTTCAAGTTCTGCAATCCTGCCTTCTGCGAAGTCCTCTATGGAACCTCCTGCAATTTTTCTAACTTTGTCTTCTTCTTACTGAGCTTTCTTGTCTTCTTTCCTATGATGTGAGTCTCTCGATTCCTCTTTCCATTCTTGTTCGTATCTTCTCCTAGCATAGTCACTTCACACTGTTGATGTTCTTTCACAGGGTTCGAGGGTAATAATTCTTCTTTTACTACTTCTGGGGTAGGCACTCTTCGCTCCTACATGGATAGGTTCTTTAAACCTTCATGCTTTCTTTCAAATTTGATAGCTAGGTCTCTGACCCTCATTTGCTTCGACTTGTCTTCTTATTCTTCTATTAGTCGCTCTATTTTCTTGACTATGAATTTCCTCAATTCTTTCTTTTTCTACTCTGTGGCTCTCTCTTCGTCTCTCCTTCCGATCTGATCTTTCTCAATCCAGGTCCTTCCTAAAAAAAGTGCAAAAGGAGCGTTGTTCTCAACAAACTTAATGACCTCAAATTATTCTTCAGTCGATGCTCCATAGGTACATGAGTAAATATTCCACATAGGGTTATCATCTTTCCTTTAAACAATCCTATCCTTCCCAATGAAGGAATCATAACAAGATTTCCCAAAATTTCCCAAGTACTTTCTAGCATAATATTCATATGTGTTTCCTCGTCTAATACACAGTCTATGTCGAAGTCTCCTATTCTTGCTTCTATGCACTGCTTCTCTTTTAGGATCTCTGGTAAACTGATGTCTCTGTGTTTATTCAGTGTTTCTTTCATCTGCAAAAATATAGTCTCTGATTCTTTCTGGTGCTCTAGCATATTTTTAGTTTCTTGACCTTCTTCATAGTTTTCTTGTCTCATGTTCATCTCCTCAACTTTAGTAATCATTCTAGGGAAATCCAAAACCTCATGACCAACAACTTTAAAACAAATACAAATAGGACTTCTACCAGGGCATTCCTTAGCAAGATGTCTTGGTCTTCTATAACTATAACAAAGTGTCAATACTCTCTTTTTCTTAAACGATCCCCAAACTTTCTTGTACTACACACTAGGATCACAGTGATGGACCTACAAAAAATATCTTCTAGGGTTGTGCATCCAATTGTTAGTCCAAAAATTATTTTAATGCATAGGGATAACATATCTTTCACTAACTCTATCAAATTTATTCAGATCAACTCTTTGTTCTATTCATGCTCTAGTTTGCAGACTAGGACAAAATCTATCAAACATACCTAGATTCATACTTGTGAAGAAAAAATTTCTACTTATCTTACCTTTTCCAGAGAAAAAATCTTTAATATCTTACCTCTTTTCTTTAGATCAGACTTCTCTTTATTATCACAAAGCTTCACAAGTCAAGTAGAATGTTACAGACTACAACAACATATCTATGCACAGAGATTTCTCTTTTCTTTAGTTCCCAGCAATCACAGTTTCAGGTCCCGACAATGGAACCATTTTTTGGCACAGGGGTAGACCCAGGGTTCAACACTTCAACAATGCACCAACAAAACCCTAACTACCGACCCTTTCGGCAACACTTGCGAAGAAGATGAAGTCTCACCCGAGGTAGAGGCAGTGGGGGTTGCAAGACTCAAGTGTCTACAACCTAGCTGGGACATAGATATGTGATCACAATACTTAACATAGCACTTAGCAATAACATTCATTAGTCTTTCACATCACAGGTTAAAACCCTAATTATAGATCAACGCAGTAATAATCAAGATTAAGAACAACTAACCATTTAGCACATAACATCAGATTAGATCTATCATTCATTCACATATAAATCACTGAGAATCAACTGGATCTATCATACATATAGATTAATCAAATAAATACATAAACAAAATGAACAATATAGAACAAAGCACTTTGAAACAGGATATACGTAGTTCACCCCAGTGTGGGGCTACGTCCACCAACTCTTCTTCTCTTCTTATTAGTCTCTTGAACCTCCTTACAGGCACCAAGCCACAAATCCAACTCCGCATAGGGCAGGAGATTTGCATCCACCTTTCCAGATCCTCCTTCCCTGAGTTAGGTAGAAGAACAAAGCCTTACACATTCTGCGCAGAAAGCACTTACAGAATGCTTGCGCTTATCTCTACAAGCTTTAACACATCTTCTTGCACATAGCTAACATTAGAACTAAGCCATTGTCCCTTTCTTAAATCACCTATATACTTATTTATACATTACAAAAGTAGCCTAAGCATGGGGAAACCCATAGGCTGACATCCCATACCTGTTACATAAACCCTAAAACCCAAAAAGCCTAAAAAATGGTGAGATCCAGCAATCTCCGCTTCGCCCGAGCACTCCTTCTTTGACCAACCTGTCGAAGTCCCAAAAATGGTCAAACATGACCAACGTTTCCACAAAACTTGGTCGAGGTCCAACAATATCCAAAAAGTAAAAATTTGACATAGGATTTTTAGGGTGTGTTGACTGCTCAACAATGCCTTGTTCTCGTCACAGACATGTTCTTGTACAAATCTCTATGGATCAATTAAATGGAGGATACTAACTTTCCAGGCAGGGACAAGGGGTAGACCAGGATCATTCCTGGCCTGCAAATTCTCAAAACTAGTGTTTCCTGGGACCTTGGTATCAAATGTTGCAACTAACCACCGCCATCAATCCAGTTACTGCAAATCATATTGAATTTACATCACCAACCTCTGCTAGCCATGTTAGGGATGGGTTGACCACCTCTGTAAGCCATGTTGAAGGTCAACAACCAGTCGTTGCAAGTCATGCTGGGGGAAGAAATCTAGTCGTCGTTTTTCACACTCACATCACATCTCGAACCATGGTCAACCATGTTGGATAATAATCACCAATATTTTCACATCATATGGGGGATGAACCACCAACCTCTGCCAGTCACGCTGAGACCATGTTGCCAACCCTTGTGTGTAACACTAGGTACATTCACACGATTGAGAAAACTCGACGCCTAGGGCGTAAGGCCAGGTTCCTTTGTAGTATTTGAAAAGGAGGTCATTTAACCTGCTTATGTCCTACTACTGTCATAGTAGAGGTGGTGCAGTCCTTATCCAATAACCCTTCAGGTTCAAACTCGTCTTTGGTTTCCTAACACTCCATTTCTCCTTTGATTGTCATGACAGTCATGCCGATGAAATCATCACCCAACCCTACTCCTATTTTGAGGAGTGAGACATCTTTTGACCATGTCATTAACATTTCTAGTCATGTACCTTCGGAACGAGAGAAAGTCTTACTCTCACCGAGTACTCTCCCTCCAAGTATTAGGGAGGTTCCTTTTGATTGGGATGGTCTTGTGGGATATCAAATTCCTTCTTCTACACCCGTCCCGATAAGGGGAATTTTTTGATACATTGTAGATAAGGTAACCTCCTCTAGCACTTTATCCTCCTCGACTTGGAAAGCTTTGGGTTTTCCCAAGCTTGTGTCAATTATTCATAAGTTGCTAACCTTCCATAAAAATCCTGCATGGGAGCCTTGACCTCCCCCATGACATGCTGCCTTGAAACTCCCAAACGAGTCCAATTTAAGCTCTTTTCTGACTCTCTTAAAAAGCGAAAATATTTCTGAGTGAATTTGTCCCTTTCACACTTGTTAATTGGATTTGAAAGTTCACGAGTCTGATTTAATATCTTTTTCGACTCTCTCAAAAAATGAAAATATTGTTGAGTGAACTTGTCTCTTTCACACTCGTAAATTGGATTTGAAAGGACGTATATCTGGTGCAATTTTATCCCTTTTTGAAACCAAGTAGACTAAGATTACGGAAAATGACATTTTTTGGCGTTAAGTTGTAATTGCATCTCATTATCTTGCTTGTAGTATTGAGCCTATTGTTGGTTCTCTCTTTTGAGTTATAAGCTTCTACCCTTAGCAGTTTGCATCATCATCCAATCAGAGCCTTGTTTTTATCCTTTGCATCTTGACACCCTATACCCAAGAGTAAACATTCCCTCGAGTATCCATCTCCCTCATGCACCTCCTTGCATTGAGCATAGGTAATTTCCATTTTTGGAACTATAATGCTTACTTGCGACACTCATTTCCTCCTCTGTATCATAGCATTCATTTGAATATGAAAAAAAAAAAAACGGGCGGGAAAGGAGTATTATCTTATATTGGCAACAGTCGTGTTGCCTTTGAACATAGCACAAATTTTTTGAGTCCACTTGTCATCAAAATTTTGGGTTTTAGCATGACCTTAGGAAGCCGAGCTCATTACAGAGAGTTTACTCCCCCGAATGGTTACTCTTCCAGTCCCTATGGAGATTTTAATAGATTCCTCATGCATCTCAAAGTTTCATCATTGAGTCTATTCTGCCTGAGTCTTCCATATGTCTCATGCTCTTTTTCAAAGGATGTTTATCAACCTATATCGACCATTCCTCAGAACTCTTGACTTTTCATGTTGGCCATACCCTCAGTGTGTCTTAGAATCACATGAAGTTGTAGTGCTATTGTGCACCCTGGTCCTATTTTCCGTCATTGGTAGGTATCCTTGAACCCAACAATCGACATTTCATCATTGGTCATTGACTAGGTGGTTTCCCTTGTGTTTGACGACAAGAAATATATTCACACATTGGGATTCATGCAGTGTCTTGGATTCCATTAGCCTTATTGATGGTTTGCTCACCTTTGTCTACAATTTTCCTTACTAGCTTTTATTCAAAGGGTCTTTTTTGTGTACCTCTTACATCTGGCACACGTGAAATACGCACCGAGTCGTTGGTTCGTGAACATGTTCTTCATTCGATTTCCTCCAAATCATCAAGCTCCTACTTTGTACCTCATGCTAAATGATGAGATATGCCTTAATGCTCTCCTTTCAGCAGGTTTCCTTCCATCAAATTCAGTTCATCTATTCTGGAAATAAGACCTAGAGTCCTATGAGTATCTCGAGGCTTGCTGTCATTAGTGGTAGGTTCTCTCGCCATCGATAGTTGGGAATACATCAATGTCTCCTAATTGAATGATTCTTTAAGTTTTTGACCTCGACACTTGTATTCACACTTGTAAGAATTTACTCAGTGCCTTGATACGTACTTTCATTATTGGTAGGTTGTCTCGCATTTGTTAATGGTATACCTTAATGATCGATAATCAAACGATATCTCATTGTGTTCGACCTCAAATCCTTTATTCACACAATGTAGACTTGCACCTTTGGCGGATTGTGTATAAGACTTGAAGACATCAGTTCATATTCGCGACTTTCCTGAGATGTTGTTATCTTTCATTGGACCAGTACCTATGAGATTTCAGTGATCACGGGAGATCTGATTGTACTCCATTGTATACAGACATCTTCAGATTGATTATGAGACTAGTTTTCCTAGGCCTTGTTCGTGACTATGACAACCTTTTGCATGTAGCCACCTTTGTATTTCCTATTCATGGACATGAACAATTGTTTGGTATATTTTCGCATGGATATGCATTGTAATTCAAATAGGTAGCCATGTGTGCCAAGTCAATACAGATTGTAATATTCTCATGACCAACTAGTTCATCTAGCTAGGTCTCCATTACTCCACTTTTGGGTATTATAATGTATTTTGGCCATCGTAGATACTCCTCTGACCTCACACATTAGGGTGAATCTGTTATAGAAATATTTGTCTCACCTTATGCAAATTTGCTCAGAAGGACTTGTTCCATTTCCCTATGTAGACTTGAAGTTCCCTTTTACAAATCCTAGAGATAAAAACATTATTTTTCCACATATATGTGTCCTAACAACTATACATCATGCATATATGCAGGTTGCACCACTACAACCCGCATACATCGAGTTTTGTGCTCAAAATTAAAAAAATGATTTCAGGTTTCCATGTCATGTCCTGAGATCCATGATCCTTGACCTTCCATATACTGGAAACGTTCCAACTCAACCCTTCAGTTCCACTTGAAGGCTATAAATGGGCCAAATCCAAGCTATGGAAAAGGAGAGAAGAATTCAACTTTGAGAGAAAAGTTACTCTAGAGAAATTATCACTTCATATTGAGTCTGCATCCCTTTATCCTTTTAATTCTGAACACATTGTTCATCCCCTAATCTCTTCCCTAATTGACTGAGAACCTCATTGTCTCTCTTCTTTGAGATTGTCTTTGGTGGAGGATTGAAGTGGTGGAGGCCGAGATGGAAGGGACTTAGTTTCTCAATTATGAATCGTGCCGACATGGAAGTTTGTAATTCATTCACTTATGTTGATTACATTTTAATAGAAATACTCTTTTCTCGTCCAATTAATGTCTTACAAATATTTGAATTGTTATTCCATGGGAATATTTATTATGAATATTTATGGATTATGCTATTGAATGTGCTAACTTTATATATTATCACCATATGCTTGTGTTTCTTGGTTATTGAGGACAAGTTGCAGGTGTATTTCTTTGAGTGAAGTTCTCAACGATGGACTTCATCGAACGTCTGGACAAGGTAGGCCTTTTATCTTGTCTTGTTATCATATTTTCTTATATATCATATATGACATTAGAGTTGATTTCTGCAGTCATTTTCGTCTGTTGTGGTTTACCCCTAGCCATAGAAAGATTTTCCTCATAACAACTACCGATGATATTTCTTCCACTAGGTACTTCAAGTAAATCCAATGTCTCATTATTTTGAAAGGATTCCATCTCTTTCACCAGTGCGTCCTTCTAGAGTCAACCCATTGTCGAGTCGACTTCCTCCCTGACCAAATTGGGATCCTCGTCAATGGAAGTCAACAAAAATGTGGAATGAAAATTGAGCAGACTAAACCTTTTGACTAGTCTTCTTACTCGTTCATACCTCCTTACTGTTAGACAACTGAGAGGGGGGGTGAATCAGTTTTTACCGTGCTTAAATAATTATGGTTCTTTTAAAATCTTTGTAGAGACACTAAATGATGATCACAATAATGTAGGGAAATAAACAATGTCACTTTCAACATCATTCACATATATGAGAAACACAGA
>SNQJ01S0030398.1:30450-47328 GCA_010110895.2 Picea sitchensis | reverse complement strand
TCTCTCTTTCACATTTAATATGATACAATAATATGATTCTTTCCTATAAAGCTTGTTGTGTTTTATTGTATGATTCCTTGATCACATACATAAGTTTATATTAAGTTTATGATATTACTATCACTTTGGTTGGTTGCGTTCTTTTGCAAGATCATCATTGTATGAGCATTGGAACGGAGCTAGGATGGCGATGGCGAGAGGAAGCGACATTTAAATGGCATGTCACCCATCCCTCTTTAGTTAGTAAATTCAATATTTAAAACTTAAGGAAAGCGTCATGTTTTGGTTTGTTTTGTTCTAGATCCAGGTGGATCTAGGGAGATTAGTTAGTGTCCATGCCTATAGATTAGTCCGATAACAACCAGCCCCATATAACACTGTGCAACAACAATATAACACTACGCAACAACAATATAGCACTTCGCAACCACAGTACTCTACCGCACAACCACACTATAATCTTGCACAGTATAACCAGACGCCCCAATAAAATGCACCACGAGGAAATTGAGGTGGGTATAGAGGTGGAGGAAGAGGAAGAGGAGGCTTTGGAAGAGGCAGAGGACCAGTTCTATGCCACAATTGTCAACAACCACGATGCTATGCAAGAGAATGTCCACTTCCACATGTGACGTGTATGTATTTTCGTACATAAGATCATGACATAGAAGAATGTCCTACACTACTGGGGAAGATCCAGGAAAAGAGAAATCAAAACAATCAGAATGTTTAGTGGATTTCATAGGAAGCAAGGGATGAAGGAAAAAACATCAACATAGTTACATGGGAAGGAACTAATATAGGAAACGACGCAGGAACATAGGATCCAACACAACATCAATGGGTGAAGAAGAATGTCGAACCAAAGAAGGATTTTGATGCACATAAAGAAACAAAGATATTCAAGCAGGCCATACAAGAATTCCTGAATACAGACATTGCATCGACATCAAATGTGCAACATGATAAGGAAGAACCAGCATACGAGATGCCTCCATCACTGAATCACACCAAAGAAGCACAGCCCCTGGGACAAGTAAGTACGATCGAGGGTTTTTTTCGATCCTGTGTTAAACTAATAAATGATCCATCCTCTGTTAAAGTATTAAAAAATATGATAGAAATGTGTAGCATAGAGGTAGAAGGAAATATAGAGCAAAAAATAGTTAATCATATGCATACAAGGAGGAGAACAAGAAGATAATTCAAACTGAACGCAAACATTGGAGATTTCAACATGGTAGATATTATATTGGATTTAGGATCCGAAGTAAATGTGCTACCGAATAAGACATGGAAATGTATGGGAGAACCCACATTAGGCTATTCATTTGTTCATCTTAAACTAGAAAACCAACAAAGAGTTATACCAATTGGAAGACTAAAAGGGGTGACAGTAGTCCTGGATGGAGTGCACACTAAAGCCAATTTTGAACTAAGAGAAATAGTGGATGGCACAACACCTTATCCAACACTGCTTGGCTTGGATTAGGCGTTTGAAAATCAGGCCATAATCAACTTAAAGATGAGGAAGATGACATTCGAGTCAAGACAATACAAATTCATTGTACCATTGGACCCATCAGAAGGGGAAAGGTTTGTAGAACCTAGTTTCTTAGACCTAGAGGAAATTAACCAGTTATACAGAAAAACCACGCGAGAAGATGATTATGTGAACCCAACTTCAGTTGGGGTACTTAGTTGGAGAGGCATCACCTCATGCATGTCAAACTCATATATGGGCTTAGAGAATTGGCAGCAGAGATTACATGAAGTCTCCACAAGAAGATGCACAAGAATAGACCACGCAGTAAGATGGGTAGGTACAAAGATAAGGGAACCTACCATCTTCCATGGGGTGAATGACTTAGAGGAATTATTAACATGATAGGAAGATGAAGTGTAGGAAAATAAAAGGCTCTTAGCCTTGGATTTATCACTCAAGGAAATACCTACAAGATGGTGGGGTGTGCACAAAGAAACAATCAAGGACTGGTACCAATGTAAGCGTTTACTACGCATCAGGTTTGGCACAGAACAAGGAAGAAACCAACTGCATAAATATGACGGAAAGGGGGCACCAACATAACACTTGGAGAAGTGCAGAATGCTATGGAGGATGATACCACCAGAGGAATGGCCTCATCATTTTGTTCACACATTAGAAGGGATCCAACAAACTGGTATAGAGACCATGAATTATGCAGAGGAACTACAAACTGGACAATATTATAGCAGAACTTTACAGTCACTTTCTCATTTGAGCATGAGAACCCCAACATAGACTCAACAATTAAACAAATCAGACGGGTGATATTCAATAAAGAACCAGAAGTTGAAATCCTGATAGAATAACAACAGTAGAACAAATAGACAGTAAAGGAACTACTATCATGCTACCATGTGTAGGAAGAAGCACCAGATGAATATGACTCGCAAACATTCATATTGCAGAAGTTGAAGGTGAAAGAGAAGTGGAAGGTATAGCTAAGGAATCATAAGTATTTTTTGTGCTGATCAAGGTGAAGAAATTCAACACTGGGACAATTGAGAATCCCAAAATAGCCAGCATTAGAGACGGTTGGGATGAACAAATAGTGGAAATCATAACAGAGTTACTGCACGAGTATAATGATTTGTTCCCAACAACATTCACATAAATGAAATGCATAGCAGGATAACTAGGTGAAATGAAGATACCTGTCAGATATGAGGCAAGACCGATCAAACAGAGGCCATATAGACTAAACCCTATATACAAGAAAAAAGTCAAATCTGAAATTGATAGGATGTTGGAGGCCAGAATCATAGAACCTATAGAGGAATCTGAATGGGTAATCCCTGTGGTAGTTCAAGAGAAAAATAAAAAAGGGATAAGGATATGTGTTGACCAAAGGAAGTTGAATGATGCGTGCCTACATCACCCGTTCTCTACTCCTTTCACAGATGAGGTGTTGGAGAATGTACGAGGACATGAAGCTTATTCATTCACTGACAGATTCTCAGGCTACCATCAAATCAAGATAGTTCCAGAATACAGGTGCAAGACCACTTTTTCCATAGAATGGGGATCCTACCAGTACACAGTCATGTCGTTTGGACTGAAGAATGCAGCAATAATATTTTCCAGGGTAGTCATAGTTGCATTCAAAGAATTCATCCACCAATTTCTAGAGGTATATATGGATGATTGGACAGTCTATAGTTTGTTGAAATACCATGTAGAGATGTTGAGGATGATGTTAGAAAGATGCAAACAATGTCAAATATCATTAAATATCAATAAGTGCATCTTTATAACACCCTTTGGGATACTATTGGGTCATATAGTATGCAAACAAGGCTTGCTAGTAGATCCTACCAAGATTGTCGTAATTGTTAATCTACCACCAAAAAAATCAGTATGTTAGTTAAGAGAAACATTGGGACTACATGAAATTTATAAAAGGATATGCATAGATCACTGCGCCAATGGAGAAATTGTTAATAAAAGATGACAAGTTTTAGTGGAATGAGGACTGTTAGTGAGGATTGAACACCCTGAAATAGAAGATGGTAACCGCACCAATACTAGTATTCCCAGATTGGGAAAATACATTCCATGTGCATGTAGATGCATCATCCATAACACTTGGATCTATTCTAGTAGAGATAGGAGCAGGAGAAATGGACCATCCTATAGAATTTGCTAGCAGACAACTGTCAGAATCAGAGAAAGATTACAATACCACATAGAGAGAAGGCTTAGCTAGGGTCTATGTGCTTCAGAAGTTCGCAGATTACGTATTAGGAAAACATTTCAAGATGTTTACAGACCATTCATATCTTAAATACCTCTTCAACAAGCCAGTGTTAGGGGGGGGAATTTGTAGATGGTTATTGTTGTTCTAGGAATTTGACTTTGAAGTGATAGTCAAACCAGAGAAGTTGAATGCAAAACCTGATCACCTATCAAGGAAAATGAATGGAAAGGAACCTATGAATCTTGAGGACAACTTTCCCATTGCACAGTTATTTTCAACCCAAGTTGCTGATGAATATTTTTCATACATCATTCAATACTTGAGTACCAGCATTGCACCACAAGAATTCAACACCTCACAAAATAAAAATCTGGTAGTCAGGGATGCAGACTATCAATTGATTGCAGGAAACTTATAAAATATGGGTGTAGACAACATCTTGATAATATGTGTACTAGAACATGAAAGAACTAGGATTATAGTAGAATCCCATGAGGGAATAATAGGAGGCCATTATGCAGGCAAAGCTACTGTGTAGAAGGTATTGCGTGCAGGACTATGGTGTCCGACTATTCACAGAGACTCAAAGGACTATTTCTAGAGATGTGATGTATGTTAGCAAGTTGGTCAACCGAATAGATGGGATGAGATGCCCCTGTAGGCACAAGTAACCTTGCAGGTATTTGAAAAATGGGAAATAGATTATGTGGGACCAATTAACCCACCAGCAAAAAGGTCAGGAGCGAGGTATATCATTATTGTGACATAATACCTAACAAGATGGGGAGAAGCAGCACTAGTAAAATATTGCACTGTAGATATATCAACACACTTCTTTCTTATGCAAGTGATCACTAGATTTGGATGCCCAAGTATTTTTATGAGTGACCAAGGCACTCACTTCATTAACAACACTATTAGGGCTATGACTAAGGAGTTTTAATTTTATCATCAAAAGATTACACCATATCATCCGCAAGAAAATGGAACAGTGGAAGCCTTTAATAAGATCCTCAAAAATGCACTGACAAAGATCTACAATGTTAATAGGGAATATTGGGACTTGAAGATACCAACAGTACTGTAGGCATACAGGACCACATGCAAAAAATTGGCAGGGAAGACACCATTCAGATTGGTGTATGGAAAAGAGGCAGTGGTGCCATTAGATTTTTCGGTACCTAGTTTGTGCGTAGCAACAATTACAAACATGACATAGCAAGGAGAAATACAAGAAAATATAAGTAAGCTAATGATCATGGAAGAAGATAGGATCCTAGCAGGGTTTCACCAAGAAGTACCGAAAGAAAGGGACAAATCCTGGCATGATAGACATATCAAGAGGAAAAATTTCAAGGAGGGAGACTTGGTCTTGGTGTATGACAGTAAATCTCTTCAGCACCCAGGAAAACTCATAATGCATTGGTTGGGACCATATTAAGTAAAGATTGTCACAGATGGGGGATTTTTACAGTTGAAGGACTTGGGAGGAACAAAACTTAGAGGAATGATCAATGGGAGTCGAGTGAAGCTGTATAGGGATAATCGACCTCCTAACAATTAAAAAAAAAAGAGGGGTTACCATGCCCAGACATCAAAAGAAAACAACCAGTGAAAGAAGACGTAGCGTGACAAAAATAAAATTTCCACGCACACTGGCCAAATAACATCACGCACACTCAGAAACGTTAGTGCATCGGAGAAAGGACCAATGGTTAGAAAAAGGAGAAAAGTACGGAAATGGAGGGTACATGAAATAGGTGCCAACTGATGACGTCTATCAAAATTGAATGTCAAGAACGATTTATGGGACGTCGCATTAATCATGCAAAATGGCGATGTCAAGGGAATTCAATGGCAGGTATGCAGGAAGCACTAGTTCATTCAAAACAAAACTTGGGTAACTTCTCCGAGAAGTTTCACACGATTCCTATATAAGGTAAGAACGCGGGTATCATAAGGGTTATTTTGAAATTGAGAAAATCAAAGAGCGAGTTTGCAGGAGTTACAGAATGAACTAATATCGACGAAGACCATTTTTACCACCATGGCACCACCTCAAGCTAGGAGCCTTGAGCCAGGCCTGCAGACAACCTCGAAGCAACCTTATAGAACCTCAACAGCCACAGGGAAGAAAATATGAACCAACACAAACTATTGAATTTTTCAACTTGGATGAAATCCTTTCACCCAATATGGAACCAGTGAGCCCCACACCAGTGGTGGAAGAAACCCAACAAACAACAACAGTGGGCATGGATATCGATATAATGCACAAGAAATTACGGCAGGGTTTTCAAGTTCCTTATTTTGGAGGAACGAGGGCTTCTCATGACCAAATGGAAAATCTCATTTAGGTCCTATGATCTGTGGTGATCCAAGTGGCACTCCTCGACTTACGACGATGGATTCGTGTGTTTTCAGGCACCTTGTTTAGAAAGAGTCGAGGTGCCTTTTTCTTCTGTGTTCTTCATGTATAACCCTTTGTTTCCCCACAATCACAGAACATTGACGATGCCTGATATGGGTGACTACTGGGCGTTTTGTACAGGAATCGCCTATGACCAAAAAACCACGTGTGAAAACTCGTCTTATGGCTGTCGATTAGCAGGGACAAAGAATTTGATGGTAGATTAACTAGTTTCGTTTACAACTTTCGAGTAGGAACGTGGAAGAAGATACCAGAATTGAATATAATCTATCCTATTTATTATTTTACTGTTGTTACTCCATTCCTCCTGCAAGAGTGCTTCTTGTGTTGGTTCACAGACTCAACGGTGGTGTTGGTGTTTGATTTGGAAGAAGATTTGTGGACATAATCAATTTTGTTCCCTTCAAATCTGTTGGATAAGGAATAGTTTGTGTGTATTGCAGAACATAAAATGCAGCTATGTGTGATAATAAAAACTTTCGGAGAGGACGACAACATGATTTGGGAGCTTTGGAAGCTCTATAGGAAGGAAAGCATTTGGAAAGTGGCAGAATTCATTCAACTTCCTCCTATTACCGTTAGCGAAATCTATATCATTGGACATAGGAATTTCTTCTCGTTACTTCATTGGAACTTAATGGTATGTAGTCTTTGGGTTTATGACATATCACGTCATGATTGGCAATGTGTCAGAGAGTTTCATTCTTGTTTAGAAGCAATTATCTTTATATTAACCACATAAATTAATTTTTCCTAGTTTCATTGTGAACATTGTACTGTTGACAATGTTGACAATGGTTTAGTTTAATTGTTTTAAGTTTTGGTTTTTTTGTCTGAAGTTTTGGTTCGACTTAGGTGGACATAAATTTGTACGAAATCAATTTTTTTGTTATTTAAATTATATTTTTGAATGTAGAAATGGATTCAGGTTCTTGTCAAATTTCTTGCAGACCAAATTAAATAGAAAATATCCTCAGAAATTCTTTGAATGAGTTAGTGTCATAGTGGCAGTGATTTGAATGACATTTTGATTCTTAGAATAATAATGACATTTTGATTCTTTAATTCTTACAAAACAAATCATTCTCTATCCACCCATGAATGAATATGGTAACAAAACTTTGTAATTAGAACTTTTATAAGTTGAATAAATTGATCTAATTATAAAAAAGAAGATTGATGTTAAAACATTTAATGTATGGTTTAATGTATTATAAATTTATTTTAATGTTAAAGAAAGACTAAACTTTTGGCCATGAAGTTGTCTCTAATTATTACATCTTGGTGAAAAACACAACATCAACAATGTTTAAAAGTATAGTGGGCCAATTATTATATGGGGCATTTTCATGCAATCAATGTTTGATAAATTTTGTTCACTGAAATTTTTGGAGTGAGGATAGTTCATAGAATATGGCTCATTTCAACAGTAGAAAGAAGAAGAAAAAGTCTAATTTACAACTATCAAAACTAGTTACACAAATACATGATCTGTAAATTGTTGTGGATATTCCAGTAGAATAGTTTGTCACAACAGATCTAATAATATACTTGTTAAGGATAAATTTGACACCCTAGGCTTTAGATCAGTTGTATATTGAGCGAAACAAACTAGGCTTAATTTAGGGGTGGATCCTAAGGTCACAATTGATGTCACCCCTCTCATTTTTGGCTGGTGCATGCCAACCACAGGGAGGCTACCCTAGGGCGTGTTGCTTGATGGATGAGATTTGACCTATAAAACAAAAATAAAACAAGCACAAGATGGTTTTTGGATGAGGGTTAGATAACCTCACCCAAAACTTGCATAAAATTTAATTTTAGATGAATTTTGGTGGAAAACCCTAAGCAGAGCGAACCATTAGAATGCAAAAAGACAGTAAATCAAGTAGGAAGAATGCTTCAAAGGTGTCAAATCGACCCCCCGTGAAGGATGAACTTCAAACACCTGCAATTAATTAGAAATCCAATGCAACAACAAGAAACTAGGCCAAAATAAACACATAAAACTCTTTATTCATGTCAACTCAGACGAATGGTTCCATCACAGAGGAAAGCCAAGAACTGTTACAATGATCTCCAAGAAACTAAGAATCCGAAGCTAGAATGAGACATAGAATAGAATGAGAGAGTAGTAATGCTCCTGCATGGAGTGATCAACCTGTCAATTGTGGAAGAATGTTGCATATATAGCCACATGCATGAAGAATTCACCTTGATGTTTCCAAACTGGGAAAAAATCTAGCCAATATTCCTCTCCCAAGTGTCAATATTTCCACTTTACATCTGTCATTACATGAATACCTACTAAAACTAGTTGAGTGAACCTTTCCCATGCCTTCTGGTCAAATCTGGGGATTATCTAGAGAAGAATGGAGGTCAAATGGATAAAAAATGGTTAGGTGTTGGATGCATACCTAGTCAGGAGAAAAGGCTATTTTTCGAAAGAGAAGCATGAAAGGAGGAAATGACAGCTGGAAGGAAAAACAACACGTGTGAGGGAAGCAGGCGAGATGCGCATGCAAGGAAGACCTAATGACTCTAGGGTTAGGGTTTTTGTAATGTATTGTAATAGTTGATGAGCCAAGAATATAAGTAGGTAATACTTAGACGAAAAAGAGGCGTGAGCTGACCGAGCAAGAAAGAAAGAAGAAAGAAAGGATGCAAGAAGAGAACAGATGGCAGAGAGTTGTAAGAACTGTACTACTTAGTAATATGGTGAGCTAGAGAAGCAGTGAGCGACTCAATATCGAGGGTTAGATCACAGGCCGAGGAGCATGGTGCGATCTAGTCAGCCTCACAAGGATTGAGGAGCCTGTTGAAGAGAGTAATATCTAAGATTGTAAACACGCACAGCGTGACATAATACTGAACCATAATAAAGAGATTGAGAGCCAGATCTTTGTGGACGTAGCCCAGGAGGGGGTGAACCACGGTAACACCTGTTTTATGTGAATGAATGTATGCGTCTTTATTGTTGTTAAGAGGTGAATTTTAGATGAATGAATTAACTTGTTGAATCTGGTATTCCACATGCATGAATAAAATGACTGCTATAATCAGATGTTAGACTGAATAAATAGAGATTACAAGATACAACCTTAGATCTCCACTCATTCCCAGGTTGCAAATACCTGAGTATTGCAGTCACCCATAGAGCTATATCGAGTGATACTATGCAAGACACCCTATGTGTTGCGTTTCCTTCTGGTCTACTAGAGGGGCCTATAGTTTTAGAGGGATTTTGTTGGGAGCTATCAAATCTGAACCGATATCAATCTATGACAGTAAGATAGAATCAGGATAAATGATAAAGAATCCTAAGTAGAAGAGTATAGAAGAATAGAAAAACAACAAATGGTTATATTGTTGGTTGGTTGGAACATGATGGGATTGAGTATATGAGATTTTCAGAAGACGCGTCAAAAGAATACGAGATCGGACAACAAGACGTTGAGAAAATGAGAATCTAAAAGGGGATGTTGAGATTGTGGAGTCCAACGAAGGAAGAGATAGATAGTTGGTTGACAATAACGGAGATGGATTTTGCACAGAAAGATAACAGAAACTTGAATTTGATACCACGCAAATATCTCGACAAGTACGTATTCAACGACTTGGATGAAGTATTTTTTTGTGATTTCCCACATGTGTTGCAGGAGTGGATAAAAAGGTTGAAATACAACCATCCTACAAATCGGATCAGACAACTAGAGTGGACTCCTGTAGAGATCGTGCAGTTACAACGAGTTGATAATAAATTTACGTGTGCAATAGAGTTCTGGTTAGACATCATTGTTGAAAGATTTATCACATAATTTGCAATAGATACAACGAAGTCTTATAGTGCAGCAGAACAAGAGTTTTTAAAAGGACCCTGAGGTAGGTATATCATATCATTATATACTTCTATTATGATATTACTGTCTAACAAAGGTGTAATGACAATGGAGTCAGATAGATAAATTTACCTGCGTGCATGGGGGAAGGGGAGAAGCACTGACAGTAGAAGGAGAAATGGATAAATGAAAGAAGGAGGAGGCCCTGGACCCAATCATGATGGACAAAGACCAGATCAAGTGGATCATGGAAACATATGGAAGAATTTGTAGTGGAGTACCCTACCAATATAAGATGAACACCAAGAAGAGATATGTAGCTGCGAGGGAGGGATTGGTAAGTGATGAAGAAGAAGTAGAGGATCTTCAGGCTATGGAGCAGATTGATGAAATCCTCCATGCAACATATGAGAGGAAGATGAGAGGTGCAAGAGAGGGAATAGAAGGCAACACTCCAATCCATATCAGTGTTAGTGTGGAACCCATAAACTAATGTGCGACTAATACACCAAGAAGAACACAACCATTTAGACAACCGAATTTTGGGAGAAGGAAGACAACAAGAAGTACATCTACACAAGGAACAACAAATGGGGGAGCCAGTTCAGGAAGCATTAGTCAAGTATCTACACTGTGTGGAGGTAGTAGTTCATCATTCAGGATGGTAGGACATGATCCCACCTCAAATTACCAGAATTCAAAGGAGAGGCATCGAAGGACCTTGAGAAGCACTTGTTTATTTGTTAAAATATCTGGGAAGAGAAACAGATAACAGATTATGACACTAAACTTGCATAGTTAGCTATCACACTAAGAGATCACGCACTGGATTGGTACATGAGTTTAGCTGCAAACAGTCTGCCACGAACAACCAGAACTATTGGAGATATCAAGAAGCTATTGATAAATGAATTCCAGAAGCCTAGATCAGAGGATCAATACATGAATGAGATGATAGAGATTAGACAGAAACCAAGATAATTTGTATGGGAAATTGACCATAGATTCAAACGATTGAAGGAAAAGCTAAAGCATGTCATGACAGATATGAAACATAGGCATATGTTCGTCAATTCACTACTACCACACTTGAAATAACCTTTACTACAACATAAGTTTTAGACACAGAAAGAATCTCTACATGCATCCCTATAACTGGAAGAGAACCAATATCAGAAGACATATCCAACCATAGTGGAGCTGCAGGAGGATCTGAAGAACTTAACATTCTAGCTCAACCAAAAAAAAGGTAAGGACAAAAGAGAAATCGTTTGGTGTACCACATGTGGGACAAAAGGACACCATAAGAACGAATGTCCAACATTTGCGCAGTACATGGAAGAAGGAATTCCAAACCCATTGCCAACAGGAGGACTATGGTGTGAGATCTGTAAGAAACATGGGCATGATCCATTTCACTTCCCAATGATGCAGAAGTACCGGACAGTACCTAAGAGTTCATATTGCAACTTTTTCAAATCAGTAAGCCATGATGACAATGATTGTAGGACCAAGGACTTAATGAGGGAAAGAGCCTTAGATTCTTACAGGGTGCGGGAAGAAGTGATGACTGGTAAAGAGGCACCACAGTTTAACCAAGTACCAACCTCGTATAACACTGCACAACAACAATATAACACTACGCAACAACAATACAACACTTCTCAACTGCAATAAAATATCGCACAACCACACTATAATCCTGCACAGTATAACCAGACATCCTAATACAATGCACCACGAGGAGATCGAGCTGGGTATAGAGGTGGAGGAAGGGGAAGATAAGGCTTTGGAAGAGGCAGAGGACCTGTATGCCACAATTGTCAACAACCAGGACACTATGCAAGAGAATGTCCACTTCCACATGCGACGTGTATGTATTTTCGTGCATAATATCATGACACAGAAGGATGTCCTACACTATTCGGGAAGATCTAGGAAAAGAGAAATCAAAACAATCATAATGTTTAGTGGATTTGGCGAAAGATACATCAACATAGTTATGTGGGATGGAGCTAAGATAGGAAATGACGCATTAAGACAAGATCTAGCACAACATCAATGGGTGAAGAAGAATTTCGAACCAAAGAAGTAGTTTGATGCATAGAAAGAAACATAGATATTCAAGGAGGCCAGACAAGAATTCCTGAAGCCAGACATTGCATCAACATCAACTACGCAGCATGATAAGGAAGTACCAACATACGATATGCCTCCATCGCTGGATCACACCAAAGAAGCACAGCCCCTGGGACAAGTAAGTACGATTAAGGGTTTTTTTCAATCCTGTGTTAAACTACTAAATGATCCATCCTCTGTTAAAGTATTAAAAAATGTGCTAGAAATATGTAGCATAGAGGCAGAAGGAAAGATAGAACAAAAAATAGTTAATCATTTGCATAAAAGGAGGAGAAAAAGCATAGAACTTAGACTGAACGCGAACATTGGAGATTTCAACATGGGAGATATTATACTGGATTTAGGATCCAAAGTAAATCTGTTACCCAATAAGACATGGAAATGTATGTGAGAACCCACATTAGGCTATTCATCGGTTCATCTTAAACTAGCAAACCAACACAGAGTTCTACCAATTGAAAGACTAAAAGGGGTGACAGTAGACCTGGATGGAGTGCGCATTAAAGCCAATTTTGAAGTAAGAGAAATAGTGGATGGCACAACACCTTATCCAACACTGCTTGGCTTGGATTGGGCATTTGAAAATCATGCCATAATCAACTAAAGATGACTAAGATGACATTCGATTAAGGTGAATACAAATTCATTGCACCATTGGAACCATCAGAAGGGGAAAGGTTTGTAGAACCTACTTGCTTAGACCTGGAGGAAATTAACCAGTTATATAGAAAAACCACGCGAGAAGAAGATTATGTGAACCCAACTTTAGTTGGCTTGCTCAGTTGGAGAAGCATCACCTCATGCGTGTCAGACTCATATACGGGTTAGAGAATTGGTAGAAGATATTACACAAAGTCCCCACAAGAATATGCGCAAGAATAGACCGCACAGTAACATGGGTAGGTACAGAGATAAGGGAACCTCCCAGCTTCCATGGGGTGAATGACTTAGAAGCATTATCAACACGATACAAAGATGAAGTGTTAGAAAAGAAAAGGCTCTTAGCCTTGGATTTAGCACTCAGGGAAACACCTACAAGATGGTGGAGTGTACACAAAGAAACAGACAAGGGCTGCTACCATTGTAAGTGGTTACTGTGCATTAGGTTTGACGCAGAACAGGGAAGAAACCAACTACAGAAATATGACGGATAGGGGGCACTAGCAGAACACTTGGAGAAGTGAAGAATGCTATGGAGGATGACACCACGAGAGGAATGGCCTCATCATTTTGTTCACACATTAGAAGGGATTCCAGCAAACTGGTATACAGACCATGAATTGTGCAAAGGAACTACAAAATTGATAGTATTACAACAAAACTTTACAGTCACTTTCTCATTTGAGCATGAAAACCCCAACATAGACTCAACACTTAAACAAATCAGAGGGGTGATATTCATTAAAGAACCAAAAGTTGAACTCCTGATAGAATAACAACAACATAATAGACAAACAGTAAAGGAACTACTGTCATGCTACCATGTATAGGATTATCCACAACAATTTACAGATCATGTATTGGTGTAACTAGTTTTGATAGTTGTAAATTAGACTTTTTTTTCTTCTTTCTACGGTTGAAATGAGCCATATTCTATGAATTATCTTCACTCCAAAAAATTTAGTGAACAAAATGAATTCCAGAAGCCTAGTTCAGAGGATCAATACATGAATGAGATGATAGAGATTAGATAGAAACCATGATAATTTGTATGGAAAATTGACCATAGATTCAAACGATTGAAGGAAAAGCTAAAGTATGTCATGACAGATATGCAACATAGGCATATGTTTGTCAATTCACTACTACCACACTTGAAATAATCTTTACGACAACATAAGTGTCAGACACAGGAAGAGGCTCTACATGCATCCCTACAACTGGAAGATAACCAATATCAGAAGACATATCCATCCATAGTGGAGCTAAAGGAGGATCTGAAGAACTTAACATTCTAGCTCAACCAGAAAAAAGGTAAGGAAAAAAGAGAAGTCGTTTGGTGTACCACATGTAGGACAAAAGGATACCATAAGAACGAATGTCCAACATTCGCGCAGTACATGGAAGCAGGAATTCCAAACCCATTGCCAATAGGAGGACTATGGTGTGAGATCTGTAAGAAACATGGGCATGATCCATATCACTTCCCAATGATGCAGAAGTACCAGACAGTACCTAAGAGTTCATATTGCAACTTTTTCAAATCAGTAAGCCATAATGACAACGATTGTAGGACCATGAACCTAATTAGGGAAAGAACCTTAGACTCTTACAGGGTGCATGAATAAATGATGACCGATAAAGAAGCACCACAGTTTAACCAAGTACCAACCTCGTATAACACTGCACAACAACAATATAACACTATGCAACAACAATATAACACTTCTCAACCGTAATAAAATACCGCACAACCACACTATAATCCCGTGCAGTGTAACCAGACATCTCAATACAATGCACCATGAGGAAAATGAGTTGGGTGTAGAAATAGAGGAAGATGAATATGAGGCTTTGGAAGAGGCAGAGGACTTGTATGCCACAACTGTCAACAACCAAGACACTATGCAAGAGAATTTCCACTTTCACATGCAACGTGTATGTATTGTTGCGCATAATATCATGACGCAGAAGGATGTCCTACACTATTGGGGAAGATCTAGGAAAAGAGAAATCAGAACAATCAGAATGTTTAGTGGATTTTGGTGGAAGAAAGGGATGAAGGAAGAGACATCAACATAGTTACGTGAGACAGAGCTAAGACAAGAAACGACACTTTAAGACAAGATCTAGCACAACATCAATGGGTGAAGAAGAATGTCGAACCAAAGAAGCAGTTTGATGCACAGAAATAAACATAGATATTCAAGGAGGCCAGACAAGAATTTCTGAAGCCAGACATTGCATCAACATCAACTATGCAGCATGATAAGGAAGTACCAACATACGATATGCCTCCATCGCTGGATCACACCAAAGAAGCACAACCCTTGGGACAAGTAAGTACGATTAAGGGTTTTTTTCAATCCTGTGTTAAACTACTAAATGATCCATCCTCTGTTAAAGTATTAAAAAATATGCTATAAATATGTAGCATAGAGGCATAAGGAAAGATAGAACAAAAAATAGTTAATCATCTGCATAAAAGGAGGAGAAAAAAAAGAGAATTCAGACTGAACACCAACATTGGAGATTTCAACATGGTAGATATTATACTGGATTTAGGATCCAAAGTAAATCTACTACCCAATAAGACATGGAAATGTATGGGAGAACCCACATTAGGCTATTCACCGGTTCAGCTTAAACTAGCAAACCAACACAGAGTTATACCAATTGGAAGACTAAAAGGGGTGACAGTAGACATGGATGGAGTGCACACTAAAGCCGATTTTGAAGTAAGAGAAATAGTGAATGGCACAACACCTTATCCAACACTGCTCGTCTTGGATTGGGAATTTGAAAATCAGGCCATAATCAACTAAAGATGAGTAAGGTGACATTCGACTCAGGAGAATACAGATTCATTGCACCATTGGAACCATCAGAAGGGGAAAGGTTTGTACAACCTACTTCCTTAGAGATGGAGGAAATTAATCAGTTATACAGAAAAACCACGCGAGAAGAATATTATGTGAACCCAACTTCAGTTGGGGTACTCAGTTGGAGAAGCATCACCTCATGCGTGTCAGACTCATATATGGGTTTTAGAGAATTGGTAGAAGATATTACGCGAAGTCTCCACAAGAATATGCGTAAGAATAGACCGCGTAGTAACATGGGTAGGTATAGAGATAAGGGAACCTCCCAACTTCCATGGGGTGAATGACTTAGAAGCATTATTAACACGATACGAAGATGAAGTCGTAGAAAATAAAAGGCTCTTAGCCTTGGATTTAACACTCAAGGAAACACCTACAAGATGGTGGGGTGTGCACAAAGAAACAGTCAAAGACTGGTACCAATGTAAGTGGTTACTGCGCATCAGGTTTGATGCAGAACAGGGAAGAAACCAACTGCATAAATATGACGGATAGGGGGCACCAACAGAACACTTGGAGAAGTGAAGAATGCTA
This sequence comes from Picea sitchensis, assembly GCA_010110895.2. Classification (NCBI taxonomy): domain Eukaryota; kingdom Viridiplantae; phylum Streptophyta; class Pinopsida; order Pinales; family Pinaceae; genus Picea; species Picea sitchensis. The sequence continues at coordinate 31,100 of SNQJ01S0030398.1, read as the reverse complement.
TGGAGGATGACACCACCAGAGGAATGGCCTCATCATTTTGCTCACACATTAGAAGGGATTCCAACAAACTGGTATACAGACCATGAATTGTGCAAAGGAACTACAAAATGGATAGTATTACAACAGAACTTTATAGTCACTTTCTCATTTGAGCATGAGAACCCCAACATAGACTCAACACTTAAACAAATCAGAGGGGTGATATTCATTAAAGAACCAAAAGTTGAACTCCTGACAGAAGCACAACAACATAATAGACAAACAGTAAAGGAACTACTATCATGCTACCATGTACAGGAATATCCACGACAATTTACAGATCATGTATTGGTGTAACTAGTTTTGATAGTTGTAAATTAGACTTTTTTTTCTTCTTTCTACGGTTGAAATGAGCCATATTCTATGAATTATCTTCACTTCCAAAGCTCCCAAATCATGTTGCCGTCCTCTCCGAAAGATTTTCTGATCGCACATAGCTGCCTTTTATGTTCTGCAATACACACAAATTGTTCCTCATCCAAGAGAGTTGAAGGGAACGAAATTGATTCTGTCCAGGAATCTTCTTCCACATCAAACACCAGCACCACCGTTGAGTCCGTGAACCAACACAGGAAACGCTCTTGCAGGAGAAATGGAGTAACGGTAGTACA
>SNQJ01S0030398.1:15928-29734 GCA_010110895.2 Picea sitchensis | reverse complement strand
CCAGTGTTCCAAGAATATTAGCCGATCTTTCTAACAATGAATGCACTTTTTATGACAATCTCAATCTGTTTATAAATGAATTAAGTTATCTTTGTATCAAGGAAAAGAAAGAAGGTGATATTGACAAGCAACTAATAAACTTTTAAAAACAAAGAGAGAAGAGAAAGTTGTGAAGCAACTAATAAACTTAAAAAAACAAAAGAGAAATAACATAAAGTTGCCAAGCAATTAATAAACTTTTTAAAAGAAAAAACTAAGCAACTAATTCTTATCATAATTAGTTTATATAATAATGATAATTAACATCAAATATAGTATTTCTATAACTTTAAGTTTTCTTCTATTATTTTGTAGTTACTTAGTGGAATAATATTTATTTTCCAAAGCTTTTTGAAGTAAACTCCACTTTAGTTAACCCTTTTATGATATTAATTTTGTATAGATTAATATTTTTTTTACTTAACTTTTTACAAAACTTATCATTACTCTTATCTTATGAATACCTATTGTATTTTCATTTTTATGATTTTATTTTATAAATTCGAGATAATAATTCACTCAAACCCAATATGTTCTCTATGGTGATGCATTCATTATACTTAGTAAGTTGTGATAAGTTCATTATTTGGTGTGTAGAAATTTTCACCCAGACCTTTATTGAGAATAAGTTTCATTCTCTATACAGTCGTCTTGGAGTGAAGGACACAATTGCCTAGCAACTATCAGTTCTTCTTTTTACATACATTGTACTTTGAGAAGAGGTTTTTCCCATGATTTTTTCCCTCTTTCCTCGTTTATTTTAGTGTATTTTTTGTATTTGTGTACCTAACATGACATTGTTTTCGGGGCCCATTCTTTATTTTCACCATAATGATGTTTAAGGGGGGTGTTGGAGATACTTCACACACACCTAATATTTCTTTTTCCTGAGGTTTTCCCTATGTTTATTAGTCATTATTTAGTCTCCTATAGTTTAGGGAGAACATTCCTCTAGGAGAATATTCACTTTAGTTCACACTTCAGTTTGATCAGTTGAGTGGAGTCTAGATGCCACATTGGGATCATCACCCTAAAACATTGGAATCATCACCAACTAATGTGCATTTTCTTTGAGATTATCACCAGACTAGTGCATTAGTCATGATTCCCTGATCTCCTCCTCACTTAAGTATGTTTCAATCATTTAACTGAAGGCTGAGAGACTAGTTAACTCATACTAGGCGACAGTTCACTCCTGTAACTACCTGAGAGACTAGACGAGGTGGCAGTTTACTCTTGTAACTTTTGGTGTGTGTCCAAATCACTCTAGACCACCACTATGGTGCATTGGCTTCTCCCCTATTGCACATTAGTTGAGTTATATAGAGTATATCATGAGTAAATTATCATTCATTCATTTGGTTAATCATAATTCTTCCATTCTTTTCTCTCATGCTTCTCCTTTCTCATATTTTCTCTGCAAATTGTGTATGTCAATTTGATAGCTAGATCTATTCTATGCAGGTTCATCACATTTGCATGTGTTATCTCTCTATTAGATCTCCCAAGGCTGTGAAGGAAACCGAAAAAGGTAACCTCAAACCAATCTTTTGGTCGGTATCTAGCCCTACGAACCAGACAGGGCTCTCTTCATGAAATCAAAGCTAATTATTGACTGGAATGTAATGGATATTAGGCTAGGTATACAATGATCAGATCTATGTTTTCTTTTCAGGGTTTTGATGCTGGATCAGAGAGAAAATATGAGTAACTAGGTCAAAATTGTCAAAAGATTACAGCAAAAATTAAATGTAGGAGCAATGTAACAATAACTTTGTGATGGATTATGAAATTTAGTTGATGTAGTGTAGGGTTTGAAATAATAAGGAGGTCTTAGTGAGCATGTGCACCATGAATTCACCAATCCAGAAAGAAAATTACATAAAATGATATCCTTCACAAAACAAATCTTTCATGAAAATAATTATGCTTATAACCTTTAAGGAAAATCATTGAAGAAGATATATATGGTAAGAAGGCATATATATCATTCATATAAAACCATAATAGAGAAAAAAACAACATCGCAAAATCACTGCACATGTATTCCTAGATTATAGCTGCAACTACTCCTTTGATTTCTTGAAGAAAAAGTGAAGTACAAGCTACAAGAGTTCCAACCTCTATTGTTCCACACTTTCTAATGAATTCATCAAATGTATATATGGAAAATAAAAAATATGACACCTCATCAGGTCAAAATTCTATTAAAAAACCATCATAAATGCATTTGATGAGTCATCACCTAAAGACTATGATGGTTGAAACAATTTCCACAATTTACACAAGAGTTTAGGAGAGCATATCTCACTCATTAATAACAAATTTCCTCATAAAGAGAGGCAAAAACCAGCTAAGAAACCTAAAATATACTTAATAGATCATAAAATCTCAAATTTTCCACCATATTTGCTTGATCATTTCTCCAAAAGCTGTCATGCCAGATTGGTTGCACCAGGAAATAGATGGGTCCCGCCAGCCTGTAATAAAAAAACATTTTTAGCAGAACCATCGCACTAGTTCTGTGTTGTTTTTGCCAACTTTTAGCAGTCCATTTTGAATTCTGGAAACTAGGTCAAGTAGCCCCATGTGTCTACTTTCCAATGAGCCATCAAAATTGAAAAAATACCCATGGGAAGGCCTCCATAAACTGAATTTTCCAACCTTACTCAGAAGCACCATGTCGTGGGTTGCACTGCTCCCAAATGCAACAAACCCTCTTTTTTTCACAATTTTTTCTCCTTTTAAGTTTGCAGGATGGTGTCAAGGAGCTCTTGAGATATCTAAGAGTGAAAATGAGTAAAATAAAATAAAATAACCCATATTACACTTTTATACTTGGTGAAAAATTGCAATTTTAAGAAGCTTTTGCCTCTTAAGGCATGAAACTTTTGGAGGCATCGCACTTCCATCCATGATACCTCATCGTGAATCTCTACGGTGTCATCTAACCATGCTTATCGCAAGGGAAAGTTCAAGTTTTAAAAAGCGTTAGGTTAAGACTCAAGGGTTTACTACAGTGGAAAGCATGGCGATCCACAGTCGCGGGGTTGAACCCCGCTCTGATACCATATGTAACGTCCCCATCGTTACGACTTCAAGAGAAACCAAAAGTGTAATTTTTTTTTTTGAAAAATGAGAGAAAAATGACGATTACAGATAAACGACACAACTGTCAATGAGCACCATGCCCATAGAACCAGCAAGAACAATTAATACTCCATGCATTGGCACAAGAGCCACTAGGTGGAACATGAGTTAGAAAACAAGATGGAACGATTTCCCACCTAACCCAACATAACCTCGCCTACCTACTAAGGGACTACATCCCCTTCCCGACACATCAGCCTCACCGGCTAGTTAATTAGAACCTTGATGGCGCACCACCCAACGCATGATAGCGTTGCAATCCCAAGTGCCAACAATGAACTTACAAGGTCAACTACCCACAACGGAATGCACTAACCCCGGTCAGGTTATCCTTCGCCTTTATCCCTAAGTGAGGGCAATGATCTCCTCAATAGGAATCATGTCATCCCTAGGTGGTAGGCACGACTATAACCGAGGCGCAACATCATAATTGGACTCTCCATCCTAGCTAAATTCCACGCGCTAGGAGATCAGGACTATCTAAACACCTGACAACTAACCCTAGAACCCAACGACGTGCGCTAAAACTTGGTGAAAATAAAGTTGAGCTTACTTGAACCATCACGCCCAAATGATAGGGTTTGATGCCTAGGCAATATTTTGCAATAATGCTACGAGATCCAATTTTAATTGTTACAATCCTTATAGAGAAAAAGATAAAAGATGAACATAACAATTTACATAATTAGGCATGTAAAAAGCTTGGTAAATTACACTTTTACTGAAATTTTTATTATAGGAAATCTAAGATTTCTCCTTCGATCTGATACCCAACTAGTTGACATTCGGTGCCCATGTTGACCTTAGAGAGTCTAGTATTAACATATAAAGGTGATGTCTACGAAGATTGAAACTATTTTAACATGAACATTTGACTTTACGGTTCTTAACTTCACTGCCAGGTGGGATATTAGGACTTTTCTACAATTTGTATTTCCTACCAAGAAAATAACTTCTAAGATTGAAACCTTTCCAATTATTTGAGGGCTCCGTCACCATTTGGTAATCCTTGGCCGAATGCAGTGATTCTGACAGTTTCATAGCCTATAGCTATGTTGTCTACCTGCAAGAATTTTATCTTACATCCTATAGATGCAACGACCATATCAGGGCATTAAAACACCAGGCTTAAGGGATTAAATTTTCAATTCAACTCAGAGCATTAACACACCAGAATCAACAACTATACTCGAGCATTAAAATGCCAGTCTTAGGATTAAAATTTCAGTTCAGTTTAGCACAATAACTGCCAGATTCAACGCCTATACCAGCACGTTAAACGCCAATCTTAAAGGATTAAGAATGCATGTTAAATAAGCATAAAATGCATAGTTAAAACGATTACATGGAGTAAGAGCATATTACACTCGCTAACTAAATTCATCCTGAAACAACACTTAAACCCAGACATGCTTTTATAACAAAAAGTGATGTGGCCATGAAGGCGGGGTGAGTTCGCCCAGAGGTCGTGGGGTAACCCTGTGTGATTCGCTAAGGATTCGTGGTGGAAAAATAGGTAGAGAGCCATGAAATCGTGGTGTGAAGCCTGTGTAATAAGTCGTTGTCCACCCAATAAAAATACCGAAATTAGCAGCGAAATATAGCATGAAAAGATGTAGAATAGAGGGGTTAAATTGTTGTCTTTTAATTACATCTATCACTATGTCAGAAATAGCACAACAAATTAGTCCCAGTTTCACTCAAGGAGCAACATGCTGTCAAGGATCTTCATCGATTTTTTTTTTATTTTTTTTCAAAGCATAGAAATATATATATATATAACGCAGTCAAGAATTGAGGCATAGAGTGGCATTCAATAGAAACACAGTCATTAATTAAGAGAAAATTCATGGTAATCCAACAACAACTCAGTCAGAGATCAATACGAATCTAGGGCCACATTCGCCATCTTGACAATTTTAAATTGAACTGGAAATAGCTAGCCAAGTAGATAGAATCGCAGACCCCCAAATCGCCTCCAGGGACCGGTTAAATGATAATGAAAATAGATCTCTAGCAGGTGAAAAAAAACACGGGCTGGAAAAGGACACCAACAATACCCAAATCAGAGTACCAATTAAAATGTCGACTTAGAATTTAGGTTTTTGTTCATTTTCCAAGATGCCCAACAATGCAGATTTAAATTAGATTATTTTTGCATTCCACGATACCAGTACGAGAAAAAAAATTGCAGAACGATATTAAATCCTAGACTAAGATTAAATCTTATCATTGCCAGGATATCATTGAAAATTTCGGACTGAAATGAAGTTATTTACATTACCAGGACATCAAAAATTGCGAGCTAAAATAAAATTCTTTATATTACAAGGATATCAATTAAATTGCGGACTGAAGTAAAATTCTTTACATTACCAGGATTTCAATCCACTCAGCCAACAGTAAGGGAACGCAAGGGTCCAATGGGAGAGGCCATTGAGATGATCGCAGGGATATCCAACATGACGCAAGAGTTCCATACGTAGAGGTACCTTGCTAGAGACGCAAGACAACAAACCACCAAAGACACAATAGAGGTGGACGGTTGATGGGTTCATCCTTCGTAGTGAATGTTAGATGAATGAATTAACTTGTTGAATCTGGTATTCCACATGCATGAATAAAATGACTGCTATAATCAGATGTTAGACTGAATAAATAAAGATTACAAGATACAACCATAGATCTCCACTCATTCCCAGGTTGCAAACACTTGAGTATTGTAGTCACCCATAGAGCTATCTCGGGTGAGACTACGCAATACACCCTATGTGCCTTGTTTCCTTTTGGTCTACTAGAGGGGTTGATAGTTTTAGAGGGATTCTGTTGGGAGCTATCAAATCTGAACCGGGATCAATCTATGACAGTAAGATAGAATCAGGATAACTGATGAAAAATCCTATATAGAAGAGTATAGAATAATAAAAAAACCAACAAATGGTTTTGTTGTTGGTTGGTTGGAAGATGATGGGATTGAGTATATGAGATTTCTGGAAGACACATCAAAAGAATGCCATATCAAACAACAAGACGTTAAGAGAATGAGAATATAAAAGGGGATGTTGATACCGTGGAATCCAACGAACGTAGAGATAGAGAGATGGTTGAAAACAAAGGAGCTGGAGTTTTCACAAAAATATAACAGAAACTTGAATTTGACAACGCGCAAATATCTCGACAAGTACGTATTCAACGACTTGCATGAAGTATTTTTTTGTGATTTCCCACATGTGTTGCAGGAGTGGATAAAAATGTTGAAAGACAACCATCCTACAAATGGTATTAGACAACTAGAGTGGACTCTTGTAGAGATCGTGCAGTTACAATGAGTTGATAATAAGTTTACGTGTGCAGTAGCGTTCTGGTTAGACATCATTGTTGTAGGATTTATCACATAATTTGCAGTAGATACAGTGAAGTGTTACAGTGCGATAGAACAAGAGTTTTTAAAAGGACCCCAAGGTAGGTATATCATATCGTTATATACTTCTATTAAGATATTACTATATAAAAAATGTGTAATGACAATGGATTCAGATAGCTAAACTTCCCTGCGCGCATGGGGGAAGGGGGGAAGCACTGGCAGGAGAAGGAGAAATGGATAAAGGAAAGAAGGAGGAGGCATTGGACCCAATCATGATGGACGAAGACCAAATCAAGCGGATCATGCCAACATCTGGAAGAATGTGTAGTGGAGTACCCTACCAATATAGGATGAACACCAAGAAGAGAGCCGTAGCCACAAGGGAGGGATTGGAAATTGATGAAGAAGAGGTAGAGGATCTTCGGGGGCTGTGGATTAGATTGAGGAAATCCTACATGCAACATATGAGAGGAAGACGATAGGTCCAAGAGTGGGAATAGAAGGCAACACTCCTATCCATATCAGTGTTAGTGTGGAACCCATAAATCCATGTGCGACTGATACACCAAGAAGAACAACACCCTTTAGACAACTGAATTTTGGGAGAACAAAGACAACAGAAAGTACATCTACACAAGGAAAAACAAATGGGGGAGCTAGTTCAGGAAGAATTAGTCAAGTATCTACATTGTGTTGAGGTACTAGTTCAACATTCAGGATGGTAGGACATGATCCCAGCATTAGATTACCAGAATTCAAAGGAGAGGCATCAAAGGACCCTGAGAAGCACTTGTTTATTTGTGAAAATATCTGGGAAGCGAAATAGATAACAAATTATGACACTAAACTTGCGCAGTTAGTTGTCACACTAAGAGATTGTGCACTGGATTGGTACATCAATTTAGATGCAAACAATCCACTAGGAAGAACCAAAACTATTGGAGATATCAATAAGCTATTGATATCAAGAAGAAATACCCTTTAGGACAATAGAAGTTTTAGACACAGGAAGAGGCTCTACATGCATCCCTACAACTGGAAGAGAACCAATATCAGAAGACATATCCAGCCATAGTGGAGCTGAAGGAGGATCTGAAGAACTTAAAAATCTAGCTCAACCAAAACAAAGGTAAGGAAAAAATAGAAGTCGTTTGGTGTACCACATGTAGGACAAAAGGACACCATAAGAACAAATGTCCAACATTCACGTAGTACATGGAAGAAGGAATTCCAAATCCATTGCCAACATGAGGAATATGGTGTGAGATCTGTATGAAACATGGGAATGATCCATATCAATGCCCAATGATGCACAAGTACCAGACAGTACCTAAGAGTTCATATTGCAACCTTTTAAAATCATTAAGCCATGATGACAACGAATGTAGGACCATGGACCTAATGAGGGAAATAACCTTAGATGGTTACAGGGTGCAGGAAGAAATCATGATCGGGAAATCCACACCACAGTTTAACCAAGTACCAGCCTCGTATAATAGTGCACAACAACAATATAACACTTCGCAACCAAAATACAATACCGCACAACCACACTATAATCCCACGCAGTGTAACCAGATGCCCCAATACAATGCACCATGAGGAGATTGAGCTGGGTACAGAGGTGGAGGAAGAGGAAGAGGAGGCTTTGGAAGAGGAATAGGACCAATGGTATTCCACAACTGTCAACAACTAGGACACTATGCAAGAGAATGTCCACTTGCACCTGCAACGTGTATGTATTGTCATGCATAATATCATGACACAAAAGAATGTCCTACGCTATTGGGGAAGATCCAGGAAAAGAGAAATCAGAACAATCAAAATGTTTAGTTGATTTCAGTGGAAGCAAGGGATGAAGGAAGAGACATCAACATAGTTACGCGGGATGGAGCTAAGACAGGAAATGACATAGTAAGACAAGATCTAGCACAACATCAATGGGTGAAGAAGAATGTCAAACCAAAGAAACAATTTGATCCACAGAAAAAAACAAAGATATTCAAGGAGGATTGACAAGAATTCTTGAAGCCAGACATTGCATCGACATCAACTGTGCAGCATGATAAGGAAGTAACAACATACGATATGCCTCCATCGTTGGATCACACCAAAGATGCACAACCCTTGGGACAAGTAAGTACGATTAAGGGATTTTTTCAATCCTGTTTTAAACTACTAAATGATGCATCCTCTGTTAAAGTATTAAAAAATATGCTAGAAATATGTAGCATAGAGGAAGAAGGAAAGATAAAACAAAAAATAGTTAATCATCTGCATACAAGGAGGAGAAAAAGCAGAGAACTCAGTTTGAACACCAACATTGGAGATTACAACATGGGAGATATTATATTGGATTTAGGATCTTAAGTAAATCTGCTACCCAATAAGACATGGAAATGTATGGGAGAACCCACATTAGGCTATTCATTGGTTCAACTTAAACTAGCAAACCAACAAAGAGTTATACCAATTGGAAGACTAAATGGGGTGACAGTAGACCTGGATGGAGTGCACACTAAAGGCGATTTTGAGGTAAGAGAAATAGTGGATGGCACAACACCTTATCCAACACTGGTTGGCTTGGATTGGAAATTTGAAAATCAGGCCATAATCAACTTAAAGATGAGTAAGGTGACATTCGAGTTAGGAGAATACAGATTCATTGTGCCATTGGACCCATCAGAAGGGGAAGGGTTTGTAGAACCTACTTGCTTAGACATGAAGGAAATTAACCAGTTATACAAAAAAACAACACGAGAAGAAGATTATGTGAACCCAACTTCAGTTTGGGTACTTAATTGGAGAAGCATCACCTCATCCATGTCAGACTCATATACGAGCTTAGAGAATTCGTAGCAGATATTGCACGAAGTCTCCACAAGAATATGCACAAGAATAGACCGCGTTGTAAGATGGGTAGGTACGGATATAAGGGAACCTCCCAGCTTCCATGGGGTGAATGAATTAGAATCATTATTAACACGATACGAAGATGAAGTGTTAGAAAATCAAAGGCTCTTAGCCTTGGATTTATCACTCAAGGAAACACCTGCAAGATGGTGGGGTGCACACAAAGAAACAGTTAAGGACTGGTACCAATGTAAGCAGTTATTGTGCATTAGGTTTGGTGCAGAATAGGAAAGAAATCAACTGCAGAAATATGACGGATAGGGGGCACTAGCAGAACACTTGGAGAAGTGAAGAATGTTGTGGAGGATGAAACCACTAGAGGAATGGCCTCATCATCTTTTTCACACATTAGAAGGGATTCCAACAAACTGGTACACAGACCATGAATTGTGCAGAGGAACTACAAACTGGACAATATTATAGTAGAACTTTACAGCCACTTTCTCATTTGAGCATGAGAACGCCAACATAGACTCAACACTTAAAAAAATTAGAGGGGTGATAATCATTAAAGAACCGAAAGTTGAACTCCTGATAGAAGAACAACAACAGAACAAACAAACAGTAAAGGAACTACTGTCATGCTACCATGTGCAGGAAGAAGCACCAGATGAGGATGACTCGCGAAACATTCAGATTGTAGAAGTTGAAGGTGAAAGAGAAGTGGAAGGTCCACCTCAGGAATCATAAGTATTTGTTGTGTCGATCAAGGTGAAGAAATTCAACATTGGGACAGTTGAGAATCCCAAAATGGCCAGCATTGGAGACTACTGGGATGAGAAAACAGTGGAAAGAATAACAGAGTTACTGCGCGAGTACAAAGACTTGTTCCCAACAACATTCACAGAAATGAAAGGCATAGAAGGATAGCTAGGTGAAATGAAGATACCTCTCAGATATGAGGCAAGACCGATCAGATAGAGACCATATAGACTAAACCATANGGGGTGGAATGAGTGTGGAGATATTTTTCCAAAACTCCCCTCTTACTCAAAACTCCTTAGTTAAAATTCAACATTTACTCATTACTCATTGTTGTCATTTATAATTAGTTAGATGTGAATACATATCAGCAATATATCATGAACAAGTCATCACCACAAAGAACACAAGATGTATGTACAATTTTCTTTTTATTATGGACTTGAATTCGACGGTTTTTCAACAACAACTGAATAGAGTACAACTCTACAAGAGAACCAACTCTATATAAAAGACTCAACTTACATTCTCAACACCAACTGAGATGAGGCAAAAATCCTCAACATATATCAATGTGTACCATAAACAAGTGCATCAACCATGCACCAACATGTGCCAAACAACCTGTAATCAACCTGTATCATAAACAAGTGTATCCAACCATGTACCAAGTATATACCAATCATGTTTTAACTACTCATCAACAATGACTCATCAATATGTACCAACATCATCAACTATACACCTCATGTATGTGCCAACTCATAAACTACTTGTCTCAACCATGACTAGTTTTGGATTAGTCAACAACCCTAACTTGAAATAATCATAACTTTGTACTTGTAATGAATAAAGATTTGAAAATGATATACAATTTTGTTCAGTGTGTTTTATGCAATTCCTCTAGGTGTCACTACTTGGAACCTCTCAGAAAAGGATTTATAGAAAAAATGGCATACCTTGAGGAATTTTGTCTTATTCTAGAGAGTGACCTTGTAGATAGTGTCTGGCATGAAATATTTTTTGAACCGGTTTGAAACTTAGAAAGCATCATGAAAATAATTTATCCTCCCTTGAATTCTGGCCCTATTTTCTTCACCTTCCCTCTGAAATTTGGCTTAGATATCCTTTGGTTACCTCAGTCACCTATAGATCTTCAATATGCTCAAGTGCTCCACACCAAAAATGCTCAAGAAGATCTCACGGTAAGCTCTCCACCAATACTCCAAAATATATTCTCACAAGAAGCTCTCCATTGATCCACAAAAAGGATAATCTACAAGAGACCATTGCTATCTAACGCAGACCCCCAACCCTCGGGTCGAGGTTCACTCACAGGATCGTTCTTTATCTCCTTTGAGCCGAATCAACTCTTTCAATTCCTTGCTGGAATCTCAATTCAATCGATCCAAAGGTCCTTTCGGAAGCTCCCCTATGTGAACAGCACTAGGCGCGAGCTCCACCTTTTCTAAGCGACCACAGCGCTATGACCAAGGGCCTAACCCCAAAGTCCTTTGTCGCAACTTCGTGACTTCACAAGTTCACGAGTTGAAGCTCTCGACTCCTCCTTTCCAATCTCGCGATACCTGAAATGTCGATACGGGTATGGCTCCTCCTCTGTCAGCGCCTTCCTTGCGCGATCGTCGGCTAGGCTAAGCGCTAGCACCTCTCTCTACTCGCACCTTCGCGAGTGGGAGTGTCCAACCTTGGCACCTTCCCTTCATGAACCCTTGAGAGGTAACATTAGCTTTCCCTCTCGCATTCTCACTACTCGCCACTTCATGAGTTTCAACGTCGAGCCCCCGTGCTCTTATCTCATAAGTTCCTGAGATGCGAGAAGTCAATGGACTGTTGACTCCTTCCACTAGGAGACTCGTGTTCGCCTATCTATCACACGAGCCCACCTTGTGGTTCTACCACGTGTCCCTCATGCCCAGCTTTGTCACTTCGGGACTTCGCTTCCCGAAGCGCTGCCTCCTTTGTATCCCGACACCCGAAGCGTCGAGATTCCAAACTCCTCATTACTCCTTATCACAACTCGCGACTTCGGGACTTTTGGGACAAAAGTCTCAACCTACTATCCTCCGAACTGTCGAAATGCTGAATTTCGACACGTTGTCAATGTGGGTACCACAACGGAACTTCTCGCCTTTTTGGAGTCTTGGACTTCATGATTTCATGAGTCCTGATGCTAAGATTCGGTTCTTCAACCCACGAAACCCCGAAATGGTCAACGAAGGTCTGACCTCTGGGTCGACAAGTATGCCACTTGTCCACTCTCCACTGTCGGATTCTTCTACACCTTCAAACCTCTGAACTCTAAAATGAGTATTCACGAGCGAGCCAAAGGCCCTCGTCGGCTTGGATCCTATGACCCTATTTCTTCTGAACGTAAACTTGAAAATAGGCCTACCGTAACTCCCCTACTCCTCTACACGATCTGACGACTCTCGGGACTTCGTGAATTCTCCACGGAGAATTTCGACCATCCAATTCCTATTTGACAACTCCTGCAAAATGTACAAATTGTTCTTTGCCAGAACTTATCCACCTGCAAAGTAATTTTTCGGCACTTCCCCTTGAACACTTCCAAGGAACTAACTCTTTTGAGCTTTTACCACAAACTCGAGTCTTCAAAAAGATTCCTGCACACACTCCTTGTGGCAACTTTTCAAATACTTCCAAGTATTTGAATTCTTAGACTCTGTGCACTCTCTTTGCAACAAGAGTCCTTTGATTCTTCCCTGGGTCGATAAGTTCTAACTTACAACTAGCCTACGCACACCTTGCATGGCTTCTATGCTCCACCTACACTTCTATAGAAAATGAGAGTAATTGTTGTCTCTCCTGAGCTTTCAGAGATGAAACTTTGAACCCTTGTCAACGCACTCCTTGCAGGAAAACTCTCTCTCAGACAAAGAAACAATTGAAACTCTTTCCTTACTCTCCCTCTCAGACTTCAAACATTAAATGTGAAATCATACATTCATGCACCAAAGCAAATGCATAACAAAGAGTAAACTAGCATATATCAATCAGCATGTACAAACACAGAAAGAAATTGAACACCATGAGTCTGAACTAAAGATCTTTGTATTAATCCAGAACTTATGTACATGGGTTTTTACTTTACATAGCTCTCTGCTTCTTCTCTCCTATGCTCTCTTCTATTGATAATGTTGCTAATGTTACAAAATGATACAAGATTAGGGTGTCTATAGTCAGTTTTCCCTCTACTCCTAAAACTGTCTAATCTAGAATTTAAAACTACCTACCTACATTAACTATGCATAAATGCGTCTCAATCCTTCAGATGAGAGTGGGATGCTCAAGGTCTGATTACAATATACATGTACGCCCTTTCTTAACTACTTCATTTAAGTTTGGCGCATCCCACTTCAAAATGATTTAAACACTTTTGAACATGTGCCAAAACGCGTTGGCGCTGCTTGCGCTCGCTTGTTGTTGACGATGCTCCTGCATCACTATCTTATTTATACTTTCATCCTCCAGGTCACTTAACCCATTTTTAGGTCACTTAACCCATTTCTAGGTCACTTAACCTATTTTCCTTATTTTAGGGTTAACCACTTTCCATAAATAGAATGTTCTCCAATACTTTATCATTTAAATATTCC
>SNQJ01S0030397.1:113771-127594 GCA_010110895.2 Picea sitchensis | reverse complement strand
ATGAACTATTTTGGCACAGTTCTGTTTGTTTGCAACTGCTCTCCAAGTTCTATTTGTTTTACAATTTAAGTGTATTCTAGACAAATCCCATAAGTGGTCACTTTGTTTACAATCTAAGCGCACTTTGGACCAGCTAACAGGTGGCCACTTTATGTACAAGGAATCATTCAACTTGGTTCTCCAATAAATGGTTTCATAAATATCGTTAAAGGTGTGTGATATAGAAAAATAGCTTGAAGGAACGACATAGATATAGATTAAAAATAAATTGAGGTTTTGCAGGTTTTGCTTCCCTGACTTTCTATTTCATTTTCATTGGTATTCCTTAATAAATTCTATTTTATAAGGATAAATGGTGATAAGGTTGAGGGGCTTTGGGATTGGGGGTTATAGTTGTTGAATTTTTGAGCTTGATATAATATACAGATTATTACTTTAAATTCTTCAACACTTTGATTTCAGCTTACTATACTCCATAAACTAGAATAGAAAACACCATAAGAATTTACCAGCATGCAAGATCACAACGCATATACCCTGGGGAAACCCTATATAGGGATAAAACCCCAGCAAGCAATCTTCTTTTATTGAATCAGTAATGTATGATCACTTACAAATATTCCACCATGAAATTATGCTCTTAACGAGCTTTCTAAGATGACTTAGACCAGACTATGTAACCTATAGTAGACTCATAAACTTGCTGATAAATACCTCTATTGTATACCAGCACTGTGGAAGAATTTGTGTGTTGCCTGAGTGCTAAACTTCAGTCTTTTCTGGACTGATATAAATGTTGATATATATGTTGCTAATCACAGCCTGTATCAGCTAATATTCACACCCTGTGTAAGTTGATACTCGCAGTCTGTGTTTGTTGCAAATCGCAACCTGTATCAGCTGATATTCACAACCTATGTAAGCTGCAACTCACAACCTGTATCAGCTGATATTCACAACATGTGTATGTTATAACTCACAGCCTGTATCAGCTGATATTCACAACCTGTGTAAGCTGCAACGCGCAACCTGTATCAGTTGATATTCACAGCCTATGTAATTTGCAACTCACAACCTGTATCGGTTGATATTTGTAGCCTATGTATGTTGCAACTGACAGCCTGTATACCCTTTCTCCCGCATGCTTCAACACACTTTTTTCTCACCTTCGCACTCTAGAACTTGTGTGTCTAGAATGAGGGTTGACCTCTTCTTATATAGCAATGGATAGGTGAAGGAAGAGGGATCGAATTAGAAGCTTGGATGCATGCTATCATAACTCGACTTTACACTTTAGAAATAGACGAGTTCAAAATTAGAAGTTGACTTTACACTTCAGTTACAACTCGTCCTTGACATGGCACTGCATGTTATGCCAACTCAACAATTGACTCGACCTTGACTGGACATGCATGCGAACTACTCAACATGCACATGACATTCATGCATACAACATGCAACTAGACATGCATGCAACATGCAACATGCATCAAAAACTTGACAACTTTGACTTTGACTTAGACATGTAATTTTGACTTTCACAACTTGACTCTTTACAAGGAAATTCAAATTTCTCCATGGTGGATGGTGTTACACGTACCAACGCACTAGATCAATACATTTACATCATTTGCAATATCAGGAAGATTGTTTGATTCTATGTCATAGGATCTTTGTGTTCAACCTAACTTTTACTACATACCTTGACTTTTGATCATGGTTCATAAGGTTTGACTAGGCTCATAGAGGTTGTACGTTCCCCCTGAATTTTGCACTAGTATGACTATGCTCATAGAGGTTGTACATTCCCCCTAACTTTTTCACTAATCTGTCTTTTCTCATAGAGGTTGTACATTCCCCTTGACTTTTTCACTAGACTTTCTATGTCCACAGAGTTTGTACGTTCCCCCTGACTTTTGCATTAGACTTACATCTTGACTTTTGTCTTAGACTTACAAGGCTTCTACCTTTTCCTTGTCTTGACTCACAAGACCATATAGCATCTCGTTCGTCCTGACTTTTGGTTTGACTCACAGAGGTTGTACATTCCCCCTGGCTTTTGTCAATACCTCACAAGACTGGTTGATTCTCTAAATCTCCCTGGCTAGCCTCAGGGTGATCCATATGGCCTCTCATTGGAGAATTATTGTCGACGCTGTCAAATTTAACAATAGTGGATAAAGTTTAAACATTAATCATGGTTATAATGGATTATAACTTGTCTTCCACCCTTGCTTTTTTCCAAACACCAATCTCCATAATATTTTTGCCGCTAACGCTAAATTTCTGAGCAAGGGATATTTAGTATTCCACCCTATGTTCTCCTTAGTAGCCCTCACTATACTCCTATTGATTAGATGGACTTCTTGGTGTTGGTCTTCCCCTCCTTTCTAGAGGAAATTTTGGATATCTCTCCTAATTTGTTGTGTTATCCGAATTGGAGCTAGCATAGTTGATTATTGACAAATTGGTAAGGATGATAAGACTAATCTAATAACAACCACTCTTTTGGTTAGATTTACCCACTTGAAGCCCCATTGTTGCATTCTTCTATTGATTTTTTAGACTATGTGATTCCAATGCACTGCTTTTAGATTTCTCAAAGTTAATCCCATGCATTTGAATGCTATGCAATTTAGAAGACAAGGGAACTCTAAGATTCTAGTTATGGATTGTAGTTGTTGGGGAGAGGTGTTCTATCCATACACGTGACCTTTTCCTTTGTTAATATGACTGCCTAACACATTCATGAATTGATCCAAAACTAGATTAAATATCGCAACTATTATTGTTGATGCTCTCCACATGACTAAGGTATCATCAATAAAATGTGAAAAATTACTTTCAACAAGATGATTTTCTCCCTGGTGGAATATTCAATAAATTGGAATCGCCTAGTGAAAATTTTAATTGAAAATATTCTTGAGATAAAACATCAAAAACTAAATGCTCAAAGGTGAAATTATTTATATACAACTTATATCTCCCGTTTCAATCAGCAAGAAGAAAATTGACTAAAGAAATCGAACAACTAGTAAAGCCAAGAAAATATCTTAGAAAGCCCATGAAGTTTACCCCAGTGCTTCATCTTTGACCAAAGTAGAGAAATGTTGAGACACTTCCAACAGAAAGTTGATTTATTGTTCAATTTGCTTCTAAGATATGAGCACACACCATGCTAATGACGTAAGGCTACAATTCTAGAAACTTGGTTTATCCAGTGCTCCACAAAATCACCTCTCTCTATGATTAGAATGTGATCAAGGATGCGATCTGAGACTGCAAAATACTCAAGATGAAAACGATTGCACATCATCACTGTGTTGAATTGTTGCTTTCTATCAAGATGAATCCATGGATTCTCTTTTTCTTCAACAATGTACAATACCTCATAATGAGTAGGGGACCTCATATTAATGGATAGAGCTTCATCCTCATTGCACCTTTTATCTTGTTTTAACAAAGGATTTAGTCTATTTCGAGCAATGTATTATTTATTACAAATTGAACATTTGTCATGATGAAGACAATTTGAAATGCAGAATATAATTTTACATCCAATTTGCTAGCGGTCAAAGCTTTTCTTCTTTCTTGTTCTAGTTTTTCAATTTCATTGTAGATGATCAAGTTACAGGAATCACGAGGGTTTGATTTATTTTTAACCACATTTCCTTTTTCTACATTCATTGCCAAAGTATTCCCTTCAATGTTCACACTYGATGCCTTTTTAACCAGCTCCAAACTTTGCTCATTATCRATGTTTTATKTATGAAACTTAAATTCCYGAACAAGAACTTTAGTACCTCCAWGMTCACCTAATGTTTTATYYAGCTKCATTTTKCATACAACCTTATCTTCTTGTGATTTTCWACCAGGATATATCTTTCGGTATACTRTTKCCATCCAAGACTCATAGTTTCAATTATTAGAACCAAAATCTGCTCAAAATAAGTATGTTGATTACAAGTRTCAGTGTGTAAATAATTTTCTAATTGAAACCTTACACCATGGGCATCTTTGACAAAGTGTTCACTGTTGGTTTTGGGATGAGCTTCACAACACTGCTGGTTTTGAATATTTCCTTGAATTAATTTCTCAACAAAGTGAACATTTTCCAAACCTTTATGTGCATTCTCTTCTTCAAAAAATTTGCAAAGTTGATTTTGTGTGTATTGAGTTGTAATATTATCAAGTATTTTCTCTTCTTCTAGGTCTACTTCGACAACCATGTCTTTCTTCTTATGTAATATTTCAACTTGATTATGAAAATGTTGGTTTTTATCCCTTGGAGAAAAAAAGAAGACTGTATCTTCACGAGACTCTTCAAAAACATTTTAAAAAATACTATACTAAAAAACAACAACAATGTCTGCTTCATCCCTACTAAATCTCTGATTCAAATTACAGTTCAACTCTTCTTGACTTTGGAATTTTTATATTACTCATTGTTGTTAGAATAATGAGAGGAAGTCCTTGAGGTGTAGGACAGTCGGTGATGGAGTGTGTTGTTAAGCCACTCCGTGATGTTAAAGTCACCGGTTCGAAACCTGCGGGGACAAAAAATACAACCATGTTAAGGGTTGGTGTGGCTCAGGCCGGGTGCGATCCCCGGGTGATTTTGACGGCTTAGATGCCCCTGAGTTGCGGTTTCTCAAGCCACAGGTTAATCGCGTACCCAACAGGTTTCGCACAAATTAACAAACTTAAAAAAAAAAGATTCATGAGAGGAAGAAAAATTTGAACCAACACTACTAAACTAATTAGTACTTACCAAATCCTTTGTTTCTCCAGATGGGAATTGTATTACATGATATTTTTTCGGGACAATGATTTCTTTACATTGTACAAAGATATCTTTATGTTGTTCTGGGATAGTAGCTACGAAGACTTCTTCATAACAACTTGGGGCAACAACTTTCTCATCCAAATCATGATATTTTTCTTCTAGAGAAAGAGGAAATGGTGCATGTTCTTGAAAATATTCAGTTTCTTATTATTCATCACTATTGTAGCATACATCTTCCTCATCATCAGTCTTACAATAATTACGTTCTTCCAATTCTCATTCACAACAGTCTTCCAGGAGAACCTCTACTGGATAAATATGTTCACAATTGAGTCATTTGAAGTTATCAAAATCAAAATGTATGACATAGAGAAGATGATAATTCATAGATGATCATAATATCATTACTATAGGTGGGAATGCCACTATCAAATACAAAACAGGGTAGAAAATAGAATTGTAGATGGAAGAATATTATATCTTGTCAGTCCTCCTCCTCCATGTCATAACAAAAATAATCAAGGTCTCATCAAGGTAACCACCATTGTATCTACTCTCTCCTCCATCCTCTTCCTCTATATCCATTCCAAGATCTCCATCCTATGGTTTTCATTGGCAATTTTCCATTGCTAGGAAGACGGTGCAACATTTCCTTTGCAACTAAATGCCAGTGTGGATCCCAACTAGCCATTAGTTTGCTTCTCTAGGTGATGATTGTTATGTAAATGTAATGAGTGACTTCATCCAATGTGCCTGTTGTGTATGCAAATTGCCATACACAACACCCACAATGGTTGTTGTGTATGCCAAGTGGCATACATGACAGGCACAATGGTATATGCACTACAAAAGTTTAGGCATTATCTGTTGGGATCACATTTTAAGATGTACAAGGATCATTATGTACTGATATACTTAGTCAATAAGACAGTGTTGGGAGGGAATATATGCAGATGGTTCTTATTATTTCAGGAGTATGATTTTGAAGTGATTGTGAAACCAAGAAAATTAAATACAAGACCTGACCATTTATCGTGCATATTAATAGGGGAAGATGCAGGAAACGTGGATGACAATCTACTAGATGTGAACTTGTTCGTAGTACAAATGGTCGATGAATACTTTGCATAAATTGTCCAGTTCTTGAGCATGGGAGTAGCCCCACCTGACTTTACAGTTGCATAGAAGAAATAGTTAGTAATAAAGGCAATGGATTATCTTCTTATAGTGGGGAATTTGTATAAATCAGTGGTAGATGGTATTCTTCAGTGATGTGAATTGGAGCACAAGAGGCCTATGATATTATCGGAGACACATGAAGGAATTTTCGGGGGGGCACTATGCAGGGAAAGTGACGGCTAAGAAAATTCTGCACTCAGGACTTTGGTGGCCCACCCTTCATAAGGATTCTAGGGAGTTATGCCAGACCTGTGATGTTTGTCCGTGAGTTGGGAAGCCATCCAAAAGAGATGATATGCCTTTAATACCACAAGTTACATTGCAGGATTTTGATAAATGGGAAGTTGATTTGATTGGACTGATCAACCCACCAACAAAAAGGTTAGGAGCAAGATATATAATCACTGCGACATATTACTTGACCCGATGGGCTGAAGCAGAACCTATTAGAGATTACAACTCAGAGACTGTTGCATGGTTTTTATTTGAGAATGTTGTTACAAGGTTTGGGTGTCTGAGAATCCTTGTGAGTGATCAGGGGACCCATTTTTTGAATAAAACAATTTATGTCTGGACATAATAATTTCATATCTATCACCAAAAGAGCATGCCTTATCATCCTTGGGAAAACAGAACAATGGAAGCATTTAACAAGATCCTAGAGCATATGGTGATGAAGTTATGTAATGCAAATAGAGATGACCAAGACCTGAGGATTCTTGTAGTACTATGGGAATATCAGACCACATGTAAGAAGTGGACAGGAAAAACACCATTTCGATTAGTATATGGCCAAGAAGAAGTTATGCCCATGGAGTTCATTATGTCGATTTTGTGCATCTTTGCGGATTCTGGCACAGTGGAGAAAATATTTTCAAATATAGTGGAGTTGGAGGAAGAACGCTTCATCGCAGGAGCTCATCAGCAAGTTTAGAAAGCGCAGGAAAAGACATGGCATGACAGACATATTATATAGAAGAATTTCCAGATGGGAGACCTAGTTTTTCTCTATGACAACAATTTTTTGCAGCACCCTGGAAAGTTCCAAATGCACTAGTTGGGACCGTATGTGATAAGATTTGTGATAGAGGCAAGTGTCGTTCAGTTGGAGAAATTGAATGGGGAAATCATGGAAGGATTGGTCAACAAAAGTCACATGAAACTGTATAGGGACAACCTTTGTTCCGCGTTCTAGCTTGAATGCACAATACGTGTACTACATTATATGTATTATATATATAATTTTTTCAAAAGCAATGAAAGAGCTTGAGGCAAGCCACAATCAACATTTGAAAAGACATGAGGATTGAAGTTCTGAATATGGCATTGTTCAAAGAGTCAAATTAGCACAAAAAGAGATGAACAAGAAAATGTTGCAGAAATAAAGAAAGAAAGAGGAAGGTGTACATGAAGGATAAGTGAACTGTGCGCAAAAAGGAAAATTGAATGGCGCACAAAGAAATCCAGACTAAATATTTGTGGAGATGACATGAAAAGCATTAAAGAGCAAACATGATGGCGAGACGGTGGAAACACATCATCGTAAATGAAAATTGACAATGAGATTTTGAAAGGCTGGAAAATATAGACCACGATCGACCAGAAAATACGAAATTAATGCAGAATCTGCACAAGAATTGAACATGAACAAAATTGGATTGGATTGCAAATTTTGGTGTGAAGAGGAATGAAACAATTCACAACAAACTATAAAAGCATATGAGGGGTGATGAGATAGGGTCATAGTGTTTGGACATCCAAAGAGAACAGAGAGCCGAGTGAGTTGCGCACATAGCTAAACTGCAGAAATCCATGGCACCACCAAAGGCAAGAGCATCCACATCGCAGACGAAAAAAACATGCACGAAGCAGGCATCGGTACCTGTATAGGAATAAATCCCAAGAGCAGAAGAATCAAATCTAAGACTAGGAAACTTTTCAAGGGCATATGTGTCTCCCAGGAAGCCAACAACAAAGCTAGTTAGTCTACCCAGGGAGTCGAAGTATGACCTTGTCGCACTGGAGATTCCACCTGGGGTCAATATTGAGGGAGACATGTTGGGTGTAGTAGAAAGTTTGCGATATGCAGAGCATGATCTTGTAGATATGAAGAAATTTTTGGAGTTAGCACCACAAAAGTATATGTTCACAAGACTTAGCCCAGATTCCTTCGTACTCACAATCGAGCCACAAGAGTGGGCAACAAGACTGCAACGAATAGGCATATTGAACCGATTGGAGACCCCACACTTTGGAAGAAGTGCAAAAATTAATGCCTGTGTCAAGTTACTGTTGAGTTTCTTCCATGGAGGTTTCCTTTTATTGGATAGGCTAGTGTCAATCGACACTCAACTTATCATGTAGATTACAGGATTTCTATTAGCAGGGGAAGACCCGCTACTTTTTTTCGTGGATAAGACTAGAGAGAAAGCATTAACAGAAAAAATGAAGGAAAAATACAGTACACACAAAGAAGTGCATGGTGTTGGAGCATGATTGTAAGACCCTAGGTTCAAGTTATCTTAACCAACAAAACCCTTTAGACACCGACCCTTTTGCCATCACCTGCATGCAAGTGAAGTCTCACCCAAAGCATCTATTGGGGTTGCAGGAGCCAAGTTTCTGCAGTAGTGAGGGGATGGGAGGTGATCTTCATATTCATTCTTACTTATCTACTATGTGTGAATTATATTGTTTATGTCATTCCTTGATTTAATTTGTGAATTTAGTTATATAGCACCATTATACTGCAAATTGCAACATAAACTATTCACTATAACATTCATAACTACTACGTAGTGATCATATAGTAAGAAGATCTAGTCTAACATGCATAAAGAGAACAATATTCATGATCAATCGCATAAAAAGACAAGCAAACACCATAATTAACGTGGTTCAACCAACTTTGGGCTACGTCCACAACCACTGGCTTCTTTATTATTCTTTTTGTAATCATCTCATGCTTGCGCACTGCGCTTACAATAGATATATCATGATATATCTTTCTCTATCTTTCCTAGCCACTCTGCAGTGCAATCCTCTCTCTGCAACTCTCCTTCTCCACTCAAACATAGACTCTCTCACCCCAAAAACCAATTAAAACTCATTCTGACTCATTACAACTCATGTTTCCTCGTTGTTTGGGTGTGATTTTCCTGCTTTCGCTTCTGCATGTTGCTTTTGCATTCCTGATTGTTCTTCTTCCTTCTTTTGTGTGTCTTTCTGCTTTTGCATGCCGAACTGTTGTCCTTCCTTTTTGCCCACTTTATCCTCCTTCTTTATTCTCTTACTTTTACTCTCCCTCTTTATTCCCTTGCTTTATTCTCCACTAAGTATGATTTTACTGTGCACTTCAATCCTAAATGTGCATTTACTGTGCACTCTGCTCCTACCTTCTCTTTTTTCTTCTGCTACTGCACAAATCCTCCATACTTAGTATTTTCCTCAAAATTGTATCTAAAATTCTTGTTGAACATGTCCCCAACACTCACCTTTAGCTCGTCCCAAGCCACTCAGGCTTGTTGCATCGTGCTCCTCCATGCCTCCATGAACTTTTGGGAGATTTCCCTTGCTGTTGCGACTTCTTTTGTTACTTTTTCTTCTTTTCCCAAAATTTCCTCTACACCCTGCATAGTCAGGGTCATGAGTTTATCCTCAGTCTCATGCATTGCTTGCTTCACTTTTCCCTGCGCAAATGTCAATTCTCCTATCACCCTTAGTTCTTCATCTTGCAATGGTCCTAATCGTTGCTGGAGAATATTATGTTGGTCCCTTATTTTTTCTAGTTCATTGTATGACTTCCTTTGTGCCAAAATAGTTGTCATTCATTCAACATGTGGTATAATTTTTATACTCTCTGAATCCTTCTACATCTTTTCCTGTGCATCCCTCAATCCAGCTTCCATGACCTTCATTTATGGATCCTCCATCAGGTTTGTCCTGATCTGCAAAATTTCCTCACAGAGCTTTACACTTTCCTCGTCCAAATTCTTGATACTTTCTACCATGGTCATCGCGATTCTCTCTCTTCTTTCCCTGTCCTCTAGTGGTGTTCCTAGAGCGGTGTGCGATTGCAAGTCCTCAATCCTTGTGTGGAAGCCTTTGATGACTTCGCCAATTCTTGAGACATGTTCTTCCATTATGGCCTCTACTACTATTGGTACTTCCAGAATCTCCTTATAGAGATTTTGGACGACCGTTTGTATCCATTGTGCCATTTTCTCGGTCTCATCCTTCTCTCTTAAGGATTTCTCATCCTTTTCCTTAGCCTCATTCTTCTCCTTCATTTCTCTTTCAACATTTTCTTCAACTTCTCTCTTTTCTTGCAAAAGTTGTATACTTTTGTTGTATTTCCTCCTTCTCATATGTCATTTTGATCAATTCTCTGCACACTAGCTCTGTGTGGAGCCTTATCTCCTACATAATATCGATCTACAAGCTCTGTAGTATTTTTGTAGGCATATGTGACACGAGTATGTTCACGTGACTTAGTGTTTTCATATGCTTTTGTAGTTCTGGTGTTAGGAACTCGACTGCATTTGTATCGATCTCTAACACTCTTCACCCGGATGCTAACTTGGATAGGAATGGATTGGTAGTCCCTTCTTCCTCAATCGGGCTTGTTGACGGTCCTTCACCCAAGCCTCTCTTTGGTTCTATCTGCACTGTCTCTAATAGTTGTTGTATTTTCCTTAATTGGTCCTACATCTTTTGGTGTTTTTCCTCTTGTTTCCATGTTGCTTCTTCAATGGCCTCCTCTGCAGCATCATGTACTTAGTAGTCAATTTTATCCATGCCATCATCTACGAGATTACAGACAGGCAACACTTTGTGGGATTTCATATTTTTGTGCGAAGTTATAGTTGGACCCTTCCCCTTGTCTTTTCATTTAACCCCTTCTCATGGGACTATGTGTTTCACTTCTTCTGTTGATGGTCTGGTCTTTGACGTATTTCATGTGCCATTATGTTGGAAATTTCCTTGTCCCTCATCTAGTTCTTCCTATTCATTGTCCTGTTCTTCTTCTTCATCCAAGTGTGTCATTTGTTCCCGTGGAACCTGCCAATCATCCTCCCAGTCATTGGCGATCATGCATACATCATTCGTTGTTAATTTGTAGTTGGTTGGCAGCCACTGACGCGCAGGGTCTCTTTTGAATTGGATGTACATATGGTGCATCCCTGCTTTAAATCGTGCAATATCCTGGTAAGTCTCTATGGTCTGGGTAGTGATGTGCGGCGTGTGCGCTACTATGTGCCTGATTGTGTGAAAGTAGACATAAAATGTGACAATATTATCTATTTGTTTCTTCCTTTTTGTGGTATGCCATAGGTTTGCATACCACGCAGATACATTACCTCTATTGGTTGTGTTCAAACATTGGTAATCGCCAGGATCCTTCTAGCCAAATAGTGTGATCAGGATGAGAATCTAGGAATAATCAAATTCCATGCCTTTCCCCTTGGATTCTATGCAGTCTATCAAAAACCGATTCACCAAAAATGTGGCCCAATTCATTTGGACTCCCTATGCACACTTTTCCGCAACTGCGATCACTATGGCCAACACCTCGTCCTTGTGATATTTCCTCAACAATTTGCAGGCTAATACTTGTGTCAAAAATTGCACAACATCATCACTTATGTTTTCGACGTCCAACCCCCTCTTCCCTCTGAAGGTGTAGAACTTATCCTTCATAGTTTTTGATAGTGCTTTCTCCCCTGCCTTGTTTGTGAACAATGTTGTCGGATCCACTCCTACTTTTGGCAAGCCTGTGTTCCACACAATTAGTTGTGTATCAATCGATACATGTGGGTCTAGCCACAACGTTCCTCCATGGACGCAACTTAGTAACATTTTGACACATGTGTTTATTTCCATACTTCAACCAAAATGTGGGATCTCCAGTAGATTCAGTATTTCTGATCTCTCAAGTCCTGTCACCTAATTTTGTGGTTCAAGCATGATTGCACTTGTCCCTGGTACACTTTTGGCACACAAATATTTCTCTCGTGCCACCTCGGGAAACTTTTATTCATTTTTTATGTCGTGGTATGCAAACTTCAAGGCARTAATCTTTCCTAGCATGTCTCCTTCGACAATTACACCAGGTGGTATTTATGGCATGACCAACAAGTATTTTTCGTCTGTGGGTACTCTAACTTGTGGTGCAGTTTCTTTTCTTGGCAGTAGATAGTCCTTGTGGAAGCTTGAATGTGAAGCCAAAGCTTTGGTTGTTTCCTCCAATGCAATAATCTTTCCTTCACTGCACCAGAATCTAAAAGATCAGTAATTGTTGCAACGCATAAGATAGGCACTATAAACTCCATTGGCATTACTACTTCTTGCCCATAGACCAACATAAAAGGTGTTTGTCCTAACAATTTTTTTCTTGTAGTCCTGTATGCCCATGATATTGCAGGAACTCTTAAGTCCCAATCATCTCTCCCTACATTGCAGATCTTTTTCAAAGCATTCTCCATAATTTTATTAAAAGCTTCTATTGTCCCGTTGGCCTGAGGATGATACGACGTACTATTGTGATGATGAATTTGAAATTCCTCAGTCAGTGTTGCAATTGTGTTATTCGAGAAGTGCATTCCTTGATCACTAAGTAGAATGCACAGGCATCCAAATCGCATGACTACATTATCAAATAGAAAGTGCGCAACAATCTCTGTGGTGTAGTCTATGACTAGTGTTGCTTTTGCCCATATGGTCAAATACTTTGTCGCGGTGATTATGTACCTAGTGCTTGATCTTCTTGTTGATGGGTTGATTGGTCCGGAAAAGTCTATTGCCCATTTATCAAATGCTTGCAACGTAACCTGTGGGTACAAAGGCATCTCATTCCTCCTAGATGGATTTCCCACCCTTTGACAAACATTGCATACATGACAACACTCTTTAACATCTTTATAAAGTGTGGGCCACCAGAGCCCTATGCACAAAATCTTTTTCATAGTTGCTTTACCTGTGTAGTGTCCTCCTGCAAGCCCTTTGTGCACTTATGTGAGTATCACAGGCCTTTCATGCTCCAACACACATAATATCAATATTCCATCTGCACCTAACTTATATAAGTTTATTGCAATCAATTGAAGACATCTAAGCTATGTTTCATGTTTTTATACGCTAGCTTAGTTTTATTTCATGTTTTTTTAGTTTTTTATTGGTCCATAGACAGTAAGCTTTATGAAACAAGTTCAAATTCTGACCATCCAAACACTTTTTTTTTAGCTCAAACTCTGATGCCTCAATCAGTTTCCTATGTTTGCAGATCTAACATCAATTTTAAAACTTTGTACTATTTTTTTTTCAATAAATAGAAGGAATCAAACTCTAGCTTAAAAAGCAAACAAAAAACAAAATAAAAAACGAAAACATCTTATCTTGGAGCGCACATCCTCCATGAGCATTACATGAACATTAAATCTCATTTTCAAAAACTCTATCATACCACTAATATTACGAGTTTAGTATCTAAGACTTATACACCTGAATAGTTATGCCGCTTCAATTCAATTATTGTAGGGCACTTCCTTTAATAAAAGTTTGTTTCAGTGAGCGGAGTGGTTGTCTATGCTTTAATTGAATCCCAAAAAAGCATTAAAGTGAAAGTGTATAAAATATTGGTTAAAGAAAGAAATCTCAATACCTAAATAATGTGGGACGGGACTTGGGTTTCCTAAAAGTGTGTTTGAGTGAGTGGAGTGGTTGCATATAAATATAAATAAAAATTGATTCCCATTGTTGGACGGGACTTGGCTTTACTAAAAGTCTTCACATTTTCCAACACATCATTAAATCTTCTCTAATCTTCATCTTCCACAATTTTCAATTTTGAATGATGGGC
>SNQJ01S0030397.1:75740-113761 GCA_010110895.2 Picea sitchensis | reverse complement strand
ATTGAGCACAAGATCCCACTGAAAGAAGAGGCTAGACCATTCAAGCAGAAGCTAAGACAGATAAATCCCATGCTGCTACCTGTCATGGAGAAGGAAGTGAAGAAGCTGCTGGATGCCCAAATCATTGTCCCCTTGAGATACTCCGACTGGATGGCCAATTTAGTCCCAATGAGAAAGAAGAATGGAGAAATCAGACTCTGTGTCGATTTTAGGAACCTAAACAGAAGTTCAAGGAAGGACAATTATCCCCTGCCCAACATGGAACATATATTGCAGAAGGTCACCAGTGCATCCAGGATATCCATGATTGATGGCTTTTCTGGTTACAATCAGATATCATTCATGCCTGAGGACAGGGAAAAAACAACCTTCACCACTCCATGGGGCACATTCATGTATGCCAAGATGCCATTTGGATTGATGACTGCAGGAGCAACATTTCAGCGAGCCATGGACATAGCCTTCATCGGGGAAAAAGATAAGTTTGTGGTGATTTACCTAGATGACATAATAGTCTTTTCCAAGACTGATAAAGAGCACCGCTACCACTTGAAGAAGGTTTTTCAGAAGTGTCGAAGGTTTGGCCTTTCTCTGAATCCCAAGAAATCATTGTTTTCTATGAAAGAAGGGAAACTATTAGGTCATATAGTATCAGCAGAGGGAGTGAGAATTGATCCTCACAGGGTAGAAGCAATTCAGGCCCTATCACTTTCTAGATCTAAGAAAGAGGTTCAGGCATTTTTGGGAAGGATTAATTTTCTGAGTAGGTTTGTTTCAAATTTTGCTGAGTTGGTGAAACACATCACAACCATGCTCAAGAAGGGGAATGAAGTAAAATGGACCTCTGAACCCAGGGAATCTTTCGTCCAAATAAAGAAGGCATTGACTCAGGCACCTGTGCTAATCAGTCCAGATTATTCCAAAGATTTTCTGATATTTTCTTTTGCTTCTTGTGATACACTAGCAGCAGTTTTGTTGCAGAAAAATGATCAGTGGCAAGAGCAGCCTATTGCTTTCTTCAGCAAGGCATTAAGAGATGCAGAGCTCCACTACGAGATCATGGAGAAGCAGGATTATGCCTTGGTGAAATCTCTCAAAGCTTTCAGAGTCTATGTCTTGCATTCAAAGATCACTGCATATGTCCCTTCAACCTCTGTGAAGGACATTCTTATACAGCCTGAAATAGATGGGAGGAGAGGTAAATGGATCGCCAAGATCCTAGAATTTGATCTGGAAATTAAGCCTACCAAGCTGGTAAAGGGACAGGGTTTAGCCAAGTTGCTGGCTGAATCCAATTGCAGAGCCTTGGGAATCAATTTCATCAACGAGCAAGCTGAGTCATCCAAAAAGAGTTCCCAAAGAGCTTTACCACTAGCAGCATGCACCTGGTACAAGGATATCTTGTATTTCTTGCAAGAGTTGAGGCCTCTTGATGGGATGGAAAAAATCAAGGCAAGAGCTTTAAAGCTCAAAGCTGTCAGGTATTGCCTCATTGACCAAGCCTTGTATTGGAAAGACCCTCTGGGGGTATTAGTAAGGTTTCTAGACCCACAGCAGGCCCAGAAGGTTATGTTCGATTTCCATAGCGGTCTCTGTGGAGGTCATCATTTTTGGAAGACCACAGCTCACAGAGGTAAGTGGACTGCCAAGATCCTAGAATTTGATCCTGAGATCAAGCCCACCAAGTTAATAAAAGGGCAGGGTTTAGCCAATCTACTGGCTGAATCCAATTGCAGAGCCTTTGGGAATCAATTTCATCAACGAGCAAGCCGAGTCATCCAAAAAGAGTTCCCAAAGAGCTTTACCACTAGCAGCATGTGCCCGGTACAAGGATATCTTGTATTTTGTACAAGAGTTGGAGGCCTCCTGATGGGATGGAAAAAATCAAGGCAAGAGCTTGAAAGCTCAAAGCAGTCAAATACTACCTAATCGATCAAATGTTATATTTGAAAGACCCCCTAGGGGTGCTATTAAAATGCATGAATCCGCAAGAGTCCGACAGGATCATGGTCGAATTCCACAACGACCTATGTGGAGGGCACAATTTCTAGAAAACCACAGCCTAAAAAAATCTCAGGGTTGGGTACTACTAGACCACCTTATTCACTGACGTCTGCAAAGAAATTAGAGAATGCATCAAATGCCAGAGGTTCTCAAGAAAGCAACAAATCAAATCTCTGCCATTAAAGCCCGTAGTAGTTTCAACACCCTTCACAGTTGGGTTTGGACTTCATCGGGAAATTCATCCTCCCTCAAGTGTATATAACTGCTTGATTCTCGGGACCGACTACCATTTCACTAAATGGATAGAAGCTATCCCTACCAAAATCACTTCCCACAAAGTAATCATCAACCTCTTAGAAGACATCATAGCCAAATTTGGCTACCCTAGCAGAATTGTCACCGATAATGCCTCCCTTTCTGCCCCAGAGCTTCCGGTCACCCCCAGGAATGGGGCCCAGATTGTGACCGATTCACTCCATTGCCTACTATCCTCAGGGAAACGTTCTGGCAGAGTCCTCTAATAAAGCTTAATCAAGCTCATCAAGAAGCTTCTAGAAGACAATAAAGGTCCCTGATTCGTAAAGCTCAAATTTGCTCTTTGGGTTGATCAAGTGACAAACGCAAGAAATCTTGGTATCTCTCCTTTCCATCTTGTTTATGGAATAGAGGCCGCTTTTCCCACTCAACTTTGTCTCAGGGCAAATTTCCTTCAAGATCTTGAAGAAGAACCTAACCATGTGCTCAAAATAATTCATCAGATGGTAGAAGTGCAGCATATCGAGAACGTGTCATGGGACGTGAGCCTCCACAATCATCGCCAGTAAGATCACGGCTTTTGACGTGAAAAGCAAAAAGAAAAGAATTCGAGTTGTGGTGACTCGGGTGTTCAAATTGGCGTACCCGAGTAGGAAAAGGAAACACAAGAATTTGATGCACTCTGGTTCGTGCCTTTCAAGATCCTTGAAGTATTTGGAAATAATACCTGCTGTCAGTGTGGATCTCGAAGGCAAAGAGTTTTAGTAGCCCAAGAATGGGCATTTCCTAAAAATGTTTTTTGTGAGCCACAATGTCTTTTTGTTTTGTTTTGTAACATACTGCTTTTGTTTTCTCGGACTAATAAATGACATTCCATAGCCCAACAACAAAGGCATTGAATCTCTAAAAGAGTTCTTAGAGCATCACGTGGATCTAATTTTATCCCCCATGGAGCCAAATGTTAGCTGATATTTCTCAGACGGGGTTAGAATGCAAAGAATAGGTTAAAAACCCATTGTCCTAAGTTTTGGGCGAATTGCACCCGAGGTAAGTAACGAAAAGTTCGAGCAATGGATTCACGTGTCTTGATCAACGGCGATATAGAATTTTCGACCCCTCGGCCTTTCTACCTTTGCTTTAGGGGGTCCGAATCGCTACGCGATTCTTCAACGGTCCGCATCAGCTGCCTCCTGGACAATCTGATAGCAGCACCCTAATTCCCCAAAGATTTCTACCTTTGCTTGAGGGGGTCCGGAATCGGACGGCCTCTTCCTCGATCACTGAGATCGATACTGATCAACGGCGCTGGACAATCCATCTCCCGCCTGCCTGTT
The DNA here is from genome assembly GCA_010110895.2 of Picea sitchensis. NCBI lineage: Eukaryota > Viridiplantae > Streptophyta > Pinopsida > Pinales > Pinaceae > Picea > Picea sitchensis. Next base: position 110,168 of record SNQJ01S0030397.1, on the reverse strand, counting down.
TAGGCCTGTGTGGGCCCTTCTCCCACCATGTCATCCCCTCGTGAACTCTTCACTGTCAGTAGGGCCATCTGTCCCTCCTCCACTCTTCATCCAGTGGCCCTTTCCTGGGCTCCCCATCAGTCCGCTTCAACACCGCCATGTGTCCCTTTCCTCCACGCCTCCCCAATCAATTACGCCTATCACGCCTACTCTCCCCACTTCTACCCACTCTATATCCTTTGCCATAGTCATCTCTCATTTCACACTTCATCGCTTACTACCCCTCAAGGTCAGGATCCCATCACTCCATTGCCGAGCCCCGCCTTCCTCGTTGGCCTCCATATGTCAATGGACCAGTATACAAGGTCGATTTAACGTAAATTAATATTATATATATATATATATATATATATATATATATATATATATATATATATATATATATATATATATATATATATATATATATATTGGGAGGGGGGATATGCTGAAAAAAGAGACCACGATGGCTAAAGAAAGGTGGTGGAAGGCATTTGGAATGGTGGCTGCGACCCTCCACTAAAACCAATATCGTATTTGGTCTTCATTGGCCTCGAGAACCAAGAGTGGCTCACTGGCCCCTAAATGAATTACTTGCCAAAGCTGGTAGGTGAAGAGGCTCCTCATGGGTTAATGAGGGATGGGGGTGGACTGTCCATCCGTGGAGGCCTCAGACCACCACCACGGGAAATTGCCACATGCAACCTTGTCAAAAAGAAAAGGTGTAAAGGTGTGGAAGGGATGCGAGGGAGGAGATGAAGGTGGAAAGATTGAAGAACTCGAACAAAAGGAAGAGGAGGAGGCGTAGAGAAGGAGGAGAGTAGCCTTCATTCTCGGACACCTGAAGAACATAGACAAAGAGTCTCAATCATCATGGTCTAGCTCAGGGCTAGCTAGTGGTAAATCCATCTCGAGTCACCAGCCCAGCGCTTGGGGTGGAAACGAGCACCCTCTCAACAAATAATCAAATCCAATAGTTATTTTCGGATAAGTGTTTTACGTATTTGTATCTTGAAATTTATATAATGACATGTATGCTCATAGTTTCCAGTAATTATGAATGGTTTCAATATAAGCATCATCTCTATGGTAAGTTTTGACTAAAATGATGGTTGCATGGTTTTATTGGAAGGACCATGGATGGCTTATGTTTATATATATATATATATATATATATATATATATATATATATATATATATTGAAACTAATACAGATTTCAAGTCTGCTCGAGATCTGCTCTCGTTTGTATTACTTGATGCCTTTGACAGATTTCCCACAAAGATTAATTCCTTTCAAGACCACTCCTTACCTTCTAGAAGACCTTCCAATCTGGTCTTCAAAAACCTGGTGTAAATTACCCGAGGACCCAAGGAGGATGTTATAGTTTAAGCTCCAACCTTGCATGAGGGAGAATGGTCCTCGAGACCTCAACATTTCGCCATTTTGGTACCCGGAATACCTAAGGGTGAGTTCCCTTGCACTCAAAAGTCCCAAAACCCTGACTTGCTAAAATCACATATTAGCGTGGGGGTGAAATTAAGAGTTTTCAGAGTTTAGACACCTGGAGAATCTAGGTGCAAGTTTTCTTGTACTTTTGAGTCCCAAAACCCCACCCAGGAACTTGAAATGACAGCAGGTGGTTGAGTTAGGACCTTTCGATGGTTAGGTACCCAAGATACCCTCCCTCCTGCTAAATACATGAATGAGATCCTTATGGAGGATCTGAGGTCGGTTACGACCGTAAAGTTGAATGAAGGAACGTAGGCAATAATGCTTCGACCCCCTTTTTTTAACCTTTGCAAGTAACAAAGAAATCGGACCACCCATCCAAGACCTATGGGAGCTACATGGACTGTCCACCATAGGAGTACATCGGGCGGTCGGTAAGCTGCTTTCTTACTGCTTTTCAAGACCTCGGGAACTAGACGGTAAGAACTTTGTCCTCACATCACAAATCTTGACATATATGAAACCCTAAAATGACGAGATCGAACAAGTTAAATTATACCCTCCGGTATTTTGGCACTCAAGATACCTAGAGGCAAGTCCCTTTACAAGGCCAAATTTAAATCCCCGATGTAAGTGGAAATTCCTAGTGACAATATGCTGGACGGTTACTTTATATTTCAAAGATTGTGAATCAGAATATTCAAGGTTGTATTCCCTTGTACTCGCAAGCTTCAAAATCTTGACTTGCAAAGTCCCGGTATGGCATAGTGTAACTTGGATCTACATTTTTGCGTTTTGGTACCCGAGACCCCCAAAGGACAGTTTTGTTCCTTGTGTCTACTAGATGCAAAACCTCGAAATGAGCTTAGAAATGAATACCGTTTTCAGAGTTTTGGCCCCTATGAACTTGAGTGTGAGACTGTCTTCACAAGATGTCCCGAATCTGCCATACTTAAACCCCCAAATAATAATAGCATGGATGAGGGGTGTTTATTTCACACCGGGATGCTCTAACGATAAGTTTTCTTGTGCTCGCCAATCCCAAAAACCCGATTTGTGAATTCCCAAATGCACTGAGCCATATATATATATATGAACAGGATTCAGAGTTTTGCTGGTCAGAAACCAAAGCGAAATCAGTTGTCGCGATACCCCCAGAAATATCGATGGAGGAAACCAAAAAACAATGAAGCATGTTTAGAATTGGCATTTTCAGAGTTTCGACTCCCAGGAAACCTCCAAGATGTGAAATCCCTTATCGCAGATCCCAAGTCTGCATGCGTAATCCCAAAGGGTAGAGTCTAATTTAAAATGGCTCAAGAATCATGTTAAGCGGTTAGAATCCATTTCAGATTTTGGCCCTTCGAAAGACAAGAGACAAAGGGGAATACATGTATCGCGATTTCTCGAATCGAGAAAGCCAATGAGAACCTCCCCGATAAGGCCTATGGTCACAGCCGAACAGATAAGTGTGGTTAAAGGATACTGTGGTCTCAGACGGTCCCGTAGGGATTCCGGGGAATTTCTGGTCTAATGGAGAAAATATGAAAAGGCTGAATTTTTTTATTTCAGAGTAGGTGTGTTAATTTAGCTACTCTAATAATGGAAGCCCTGAGCAGATGATATGTGTTCACCCCAAGCACAAGAGAGAAATCCATCGCGAGTTCCTGCTGGAAGAGTCAGAGAAAACAAATGCAGAGGCCCCGCGAGAAGCCGCCGTAGATTTGGCCGAATACAAAAGTGCGCAGGGCACTTCCATCATTCACCGTCCGACCTGCAGGTAAAGAAAGAACAATTCGAAATCGGTCTCACCAAATCATTTTGACTGCGGCAGAAAAAACAAGGTCCGTGATTCCTGGAGTTGTTTTGTATTTGTTCAGTGTAGAGGAAGACCAAGAACGTACCAATTGTTTTTGAATTTCTAACCCTAGTGGAGACCACATTGTTCTTTGTGAACAAGTTTATGATCATTGGGATTGTGATGGATACATTATGAAGAGAGGGCATGCTTGGTGATACAAATATCAAGTTTTGCATGAATAAGAGAGAGATGGAGGCTCCGTGCTGATATATTTTATTTTAGCATTTGATGATGAAAATGGAGCAGCAATAGTTGCATACAGATTAAAAATCCCAATGATGAGCTGATGTGTTTCTTTTACTCTATTCTTTTTGGGCTACCTGTTGATTTAGTTTCTAGATATATTTTTATTATAGTAGAAGTTTTATTATTTAAATTTTGAAGGAGTCAATGGAATTTGTAACCATGACCCATGCCATGTTTTTCCCTTCAAAGCTTACATAAAAGGAAGAGTCGATGACAACAGAGTCCCATAAGGAAAGGAGGATATCAAATGAATCTCAACATTGACCGCACCAGTCAATGTATGATTCTAAGCTGACTTAAGGCCACAACTTTAGATTTTCCAATTTAATCCCGGGTGAATAACCATAGTTCCAAGAAGTTCGAGATCGCAGACAACCTCCGCTCAAGCAACAACATGTCGAAGATCCCATCGTGAGGAAAGAAATGATGAATGAAAACAATGACATCCTCTATAATATGTTATCGAGGGTTGTAAAAGGAGAAGAATTCAGATCATCTGATATTTTTTCCTTTTGTGCTAGGGGGAGAAATTTGGGTTTTCTTACCTGGAGTTTTTGGCTTCTGAGGTCGAGGGTTCAATCCACCGGAGTTGATATCGGTTGATATTTGAGAATCTCTGCCAAGGAACATTCTAGGCAAGCCTAATTCGTATCGTCTGTAGAGTGGTTTCGCTTTGTAAAGCAATTTGAATGGTTGTTGTAAAACCTATTCAATAGGTTTTGAGCACTCGCTGCAGCAAAAGCTTTATGCCAACTTGGAGAAATTCTCTTGAATGAACAGTGGTCCAATTGGGCTACATTTTTGATAAGCATGCGGTACGTGTTGATCTAGCTAATATCCAAGTCATCCACAACTAGCCAACCCCAACCACACTAACAAATCTTCGAAGCTTCTTCGGACTGGCCAACTTCTACCAACAATTCATGCTGAGATTATCCCATATTGTATGGACCCTCAAACAAGTGACCAAGGGACGTGGTAGGGAAAATTTGGCATGGGGGAAGAAAAAACAATGAGCATTTGATGAATTGAAACATCGCTTGTGCTCAACCCCAAAACTTTCACTACCAGACCTACAACAACCATTCGATATTGAGATCGATGCATCTGACTATGTCAGGGCCGTTTCCAAGATTCGTGTCCAACTACCGCCTTCCTAAAAGGGGACAAATTTACATGGACACAAAAATGTGAAGAAATATTTCAAACCCGTAAACATCGAATTCCATGCACATCGCAGCAAAGATCGTTGATAATCGGTTAACTTCCCTCGTAGCAATGATGCCCGTGAAGGCGAAAGCGTATTCTGAGGAGTCTTATGCAAGGAGGAAGTGTGGTCCGCTATGAATCCCAAAAATTGAATGAGCACGGTCAACTATGTGACTCATGATCTAGAGTCGGCCCTCTATAGTGCACGCCTTTAAAATGTGAGGCATTACCTCTTGGGAAGGAGATTTGTACTTATAGACGTAATTCACTGTGGATTGCTACATCTGTTTGACCAACCAAAGCTCAATGCAAGCTAGGTGGATGGCCCTCTCTAAGGAGTTTGATTTGAAATCAAACCATATTATGGGAAAGGAAAATAAAGGGTCGATGCCCTTAGTCGGGGCACATGAAAACAATTCATTTGGTAGTGGTGAGCACCTGTGAGACCGATGTCAAGGAAAGAGTCATAAATGCACAAGAGACAGACATTCTTCCGCATCGCGGACTCTCATACCTACAAAGAAGAACTCACAGTGATAAAATTATGAGGTCACCGCATGATGGAAGGAGGTCCGCTTCACTCATCAAGTGCAGATTGTATATATCCTGTGGACAGATGACTTAAAGAGGTTCATACTAGATGAATTACATAAAGACCCTATACCGGCCATCCAGGATACCGTAAGATGATCATAGCCACCTCGTGAAAACAATTTTATTGGTTTGTATTGAAGAAAGACATAGCTGATTACTTGGACAAATGCATAGAATGCCAACAAAAGTAGAACACCACACCCGGCCGGGATTATTACAACCTCTACTCAATTACGTATCGGAAATGGGAACCATATCCATGGATTTCATCACCGATTACCAACCTCAACCAACAGAATGACGCCATCATGGTAGTGTGGATAAATTGAGCAGTCTTCTCTCATTTCCTCCCCGTCAAATTGACTTGCAAGGAAATAGATATCACCCAGATATTAATGAAAGAGAACAGATCAAGATGGTATGCTTAAAGGAGATCGTGGTCGATAGAGACACTAAATTCTATCTAACTTGAAATCACCGATGGCTGGTTTGGAGACCAAGTTGCTTTTTAGCACCGCCTATCACCCTCAAACCGGACGGGACGATAGAAAGAGGAACCAAATACTGTAAGACATGTTGAGAATACAATTCATCAACTCCAAGAAGTGGGAAGACTACCTCGCCAATCGGTGGAATTCAGCTTCACAATAAATCTGCCATTAAGAATCCCTAAAGATTTATCCATTCAAGTCCTCTATGGTGGTGGGCCATGCAACACTCTGTCAGCTTGGAGTAATCTCAAACGTAATTTTTGGACCCGATAGGTTGAAAGAAATGGAACAAGGACCGATAAAACAAAACCTCAAGGTCGCTTCGTGAATCCGATGACAGAAAAGTTATTACGACCAAAAGAGAACTCCAAGAGAGTTCAAGACAGGGATCATGTATATCTTAGAGTTAGACCTGTGGAAGAGTTCTCTAAAATGGGAGCGCCAAGTTGGTAGCTCAAGATTAGGACCTCGGAGTTCTAGATAGAGTGGGACCTGCATCCTATAGGCTAACACTTCCTCCCATGCTAGTAAAAGCACATATGTTTTCCATACCATTATTGACAAAATATGTACATGATTCTAATCATATAATTGGATGGTTCAGGATCTAGGGCAGGGAACCGGAAGGAGAATTCCTACTAGAACCTCAATGCATACTCGACAAAAAGGAAACCCTGCCTGAACCGAACTATCAATGTGTCAAGGTGAAGTGGAGACATTTTGGCCCGTGATGATACATGGGAAATGGAGGATTCCATGAAGTTCGTGCATATCTCGATTTGTTTACTCCTAAGATACGCATTACGTCATATCGATAGATAGAACATCGAGGATGATGTCTCTTTAAGGGGAGGGAATTGTAACACCGCTTCTCCACCATAAAACAACTATACCGCCAAGAACTATGGCAAACTCAAAGATGAATGTGTGATTTGAATGGACCTAGTAAAAGGTCGCTGAAGTAACTAATACTATATATATATATATAAGCTGCAGACTGCGAGGGGATGTGCTAAAAGAGACCACGATGGCTAAAGAAAGGTGAAGGCACCTTGAATGGTGGCATTAACTTCCACTCAAACCAATACCGTATTTGGTCTCACTGGCCCGAAGAAACAAGAGTGGCTCGCTGGCCCTAAAATGAATTACTCACCAGGATTGTAGGTGAAGAGGTTCCTCATGGGTTAATGAGGGATGGGAGCTGAACCACCCATCCATAGAGCAATCAGGCCTGATCGGCGCGAGGATAATCATGCCACACACAACCTCACCAAAAAGAAAAAGGCGTAAAAGGTGTGGGAAGGGGATGCGCAGGGAGGATAACAGAAAAGATTGAAGAACTCTTGAACAAAGGAAGAGTGAGGGATAGCAGAGAAGGAGGAGAGTAACCTTCATTCTCTATCACTGAAGAACAGAGACAAAGAGTCTCAAGCACCGTGGTCTAGCTCGTGGTGGCCAGTGGTAAATCCATTCGAGTCACTGAGCCTACCATTGGGTGGGAAATGAGCACCCCTCTCAACAGCTGCATAAATCCGTTTTTGTTCTGCATATGTTTTATATCTTGTATCTTGAAATTTTATATAATGACATGTATGCTCATAGTTTGTGCAATTAAGAATGGTCAGTATAAGACTGTCTCCATGGTGTTTTGATCAGAAATGATGGTTGCATGCTTTATTGGAAATAATGTATGGTTTATGTTTATATATATATATATATTGAACTACAAATTTTTCAAGTCTGCTCTTCCCGAGATTCGTTCTTGTGTTTGTCTTACTTGATGCCTTGCATAGATTTCCAATAAAGGAAACCCTTTTGAGACCACTTACCTTCTAGGAAGACCTTCCACCAGCTTCAAAACCTCGTAAATTACCTCGAGGAACTCAAGGAGGATGTTATAGTTTAAGCTCCAAATATTGCATGAGGGAGAATGGTCCTCGACCTCAACATTTCGCATTTCTATATCTTGCTACCCTGAAAGTTCCCTTTGCACTTGTGTCCCAAACCTCAACTTGTAAAATCCTCAAGTATTAGCGGGGGTAAATTAAGAGTTTTCAGAGTTTCGCACTGAAGTATCTATAGGGTGCAAGTTCTCTTGTACTTTAAGCGCAGTCCCAAAACCCCTAATTCCTGCGGAAATCCCGGAATGACAAATGCGGTGGTTGAGTTAGGACTTTAGTGGTTCCAGATCTAGATACCCCTCCTCTTTCTAAATGCATGAATGAGATCCTTTTCGAGTATCTCGGTGGTCGTGCCCACTGCAGTTGAATCCATGAACGCAGCGGCGAATGCCTCGATCCCTTTTAACTTTGGTAATTAATGAAGAACGGAATCATCATCCCAAGACCCATGTAGTGCATGCACCGGGTCTAAATCAGATACACATATAATAATTTCTAATATGTTTCGGCTAATTTCGGAAACTAGAAGGTAAGAACTGTTGTCCTCACGACTCGCGAAATTATTATATACGAAACCCCGAAATGATGGGACGTGGACAAGTTAAATGATTTGGTATTTCGCACTGGATACCTAGAGGCAAGTCCCTTGTAAACACCAGTCCCAAAATCTCGATGGGTGAAATCCAAAGCGACAAGCGACGCAGACGCAGCCATTACATTTTGCATTTCGAAATCAAAATACTACATGATTCCCTTGTACCTCGCAAGTCTCAAATCCTCGACTTGCAAAGTCCCTCGGTATGGTATAGTGTGAATTTGGATCTACATTTTGGAATTTGTTACCGAGACCCCCTAAAGGACAGTTTTGTTCGTGTTCACTAGATGCAAAACCCTCGGTCGAGCTTTAGAAATGAATACTGTTTTCTAGGCTTTGGCCCCTGAAAACCTATGTGAGACCTCCTGTCATTACTTATATCCCAAATCCCATTACATGAAGCCCTAAATAATAATAGCACGGATGAGGTGGGATGATTCGGTATTTCGACATCTCGATACCTAACGGTAAGTTTTCTTGTGCTCACCAGTTTTGAAAACCCGGTTTGTGAATTCCTAAAATAATGAGCCATTACATATATATATATATGAATGTAGGATTTAGAGTTTTGGTCTTTGAAAACCAAAAGTAGACCTTCTCACAAGAGCATACCCCCAAAATTCTGATGAAGAAACCCCAAATAGTGAAGCATGTTGAATTACGGAGTTTCGCCTTAGGAAAACCATATGTGAAACCTCCTGTCATTGCATTCCCCAAAGTTTTGGTATGTGAAATCTTGAAGGGTAGAGTGCTCGGACTTAACTTGGGTCGTTGTTAATCATGTTAAGAAGTTAGATCCATTTCATATTCTCGACCCTTCCGGAAGACAGACAAAGGGGGAGTACATGTATCAAGCATTTCCGAATCGCGAAAGCCGATGAGCACCTCGGTAGAATCCATTTTAGATTTCGACCCTTCAAAAGACAAGAGAGAAAGGGGAATACATGTATTACGATTTCTCAAATCACGAAAGCTGATGAGCACCTCCCTGATAAGGCCTGTGGTCATAGCCGTCGTTCATATGAGTGTGGTTAAGGGATAACAGGGTCTGTATCAGGTCCCGTAGGGATTTGGGGAATTTTGTTCATTGCAGAAAAGATGAAAAAGGTCAAAAAAAATTGATTTCCATAGTAGGTGTGTTACACTTAGCCACGAACAATGGAAGCCTGATAGAGGATATGTGTGCTCACCCCAAGCACAAGAGAGAAATCCATCGTGAGTTCCTGTTGGAAGAGTCAGAGAAAAAAAGTGTAGAGGCCCTGCCATAGCTGTCGCGATTTGCTGGAATAGGCAGAAAAAAAAGTGCAGAGGCACTTCCATCGTTCACCTGTCCGACCCGTGTAAAGAAAGAAACTGTTCAAGCCTGTCCGACCAAAAAATTTTGACTCATGCAGAGAAAAACAATAGTCTGCATTTCTAGAGTTGTTTTTGTATTTGTTTGTGTAGAGGAAGAGCAAGAAATCCGCCAAGCATTGTTTTTGAATTTCGAACCCTAGTGGAGACCACATTGTTCTTTGTGAACAAGTTTATGATCATTGGGATTGTGATGGATACATTTTGAAGAGAGGGCATGCTTGGTGATACAAATATCAAGTTTTGCATGAATAAGAGAGAGATGGAGTGCGCGCCCAGGATGATATTTATTTTTAGCATTTGATGATGAAAATGGAGCAGCAACAGTTGCGTATGGATTAAAAATCCCAATGATGAGTTGATGCGTTTCTTTTACTCTATTCCTTTTGGGCTACCTGTCAATTTAGTTTCTAGATATATTTTTATTATAGTAGAAGTTTTATTATTTAATTTTTTTTGAAGGAGTCAATGGAATTTGTAACCATGATCCATGCCATGTTTTTCCCTTCAAGGCTTACATAAAAAGGAAGAGTCGATGACAACCGAGTCCCATAAGGAAAGGAGGATATCAAATGACTCTCAACATTGACCACACCAATCTATGTATGATTCTAAGTTTATGTTTTGGCATCACAGTCCTTTAGATTTTCCACGAATCCTGGTGAATAACCATAGTCTGCAAGAAGTTAGAGATTACACAACCACCTGTTCAGGCAACAACATGTCGAGATCCCATTAGGAGAAAGGAATGACAGAATGCTAACAACGACGTCCTCTGATATGTTATCGAGGGTTGTAAAAGGAGAAGAATTCAGATCATCTGAGATTTTTTTCTTCTGCGCTAGGGGGAGAAATTTGGGTTTTCTTACCTGGAGTTTTTGGCTTCTGAGGTCGGGGGTTCAATCTGTCGAAGTCGATATCGGTTGATCTTTGAGAAGATTTTCCAAGGAACATTCTAGGAAAGCCTAAGTTGTACTACTCCATTTTTCTCAAACCAGGGTAGTATCGTCTATAGAGCAGTTTCGCTTGTAAAGCAATTTTGAATGGTTGTTGTAAAACCGTTATTCAACAGGTTTTGAGCACTCTACGACAGCAAAATATTTATGCCAACTTGGAGAAATTATCTTTTGGAATGAACAGGGTCCAATAATTGGGCTACATTTTTGATAAGCATGGGGTACATGTTGATCCAACTAATATCCAAGTCATCCGTGACTGGCCAGCCCCGACCACACTAATCGAGCTTCGTAGATTTTTGTGACTAGCCAACTTCTACCAACAGTTTGTGTTGGGATTCTCCCATATTGCATAGTCCCTCAGCCAGGGGACCAAGGGTAGTGGTAGGGCCAAGTTCATGTGGGGTAAGAAGCAACAACAAGCATTCGATGATCTGAATCATCCCTTGTGCTCAGATCCAATACTCTCCTTGCTAGATCTGCAACAACCATTCGATATTGAGACTGATGCATCTGACTATGCTGTGGGCACAGTTCTCACTCAACACAGACATCCGATGTCATACCATAGTGAGACACTCTCTGATACTATCCAGAAATACCCCACCTATGAAAAGGAAATGTATTCCATTTTACAAGCTTGTCGTCAATGGGAACATTACATTCTGGGGAAAGAGACGATCATACTCACTGATCACAAGCCTCTGCAGTTCATACAAACACAAGTGAAATTACAGAATGATTTCCATCAGAAGTGGTCCACCTACCTACAACATTTCCATATCAACATAAAGCATAATACATGTATCTCCAATCGTGTCGCTGACTGTCTCAGTCGGCCTTCTGTGGCTACACTCACCACTGTGCTCCATTCCTGTGGACACGAAGCATCTGAGTGGCCCCAACTTTATTAGCAAGATCCAGACTTTGCCACCACCTATCATATCTTGGGTACAGGTGCAACTGTCACTAATTTTCATATTCAAGATGAACTCTTATGCCACATGGGACATCTCTGTTTTCCTACAAGTGAGTGTGCAAAGAAGATTTGGGAAGCCCACTATAGTCGAGTGGCAGGACATTTTGGCATGGAGAAAACTGTGGTCGTTCTTCATAAACATTTTTATTGGCCAAAACTTCGACAGGACATCAACAAGTATATCATATATTGCATTGCCTATGCCACTTCCAAGCCTGCCATAAAGAAGCAAGGATTATACACCCCTCTTCCTATTCCCGAGAAGCCTTGGGAATCCATCTCAATGGATTACATGTATAGCTTGCCATCTACCAAACAAGGAAATGAATGTGTGTTTGTGGTCCTTGATTGGTTTTCCAAGATGGCCATCCTCACAGCCTGTAAGAAGAATTTCACAATAATAGATACTACTAAGCTCTTCTTCGAACAAGTGTGGGTCCACTTTGGGATACCACAGACCATCATCTCTAACCGAGACAACAGGTTCCTCAACACCTTTTGGTCGAGTCTCTAGTCTTTGTTGGACACCAAGCTCATAAAATACACTGCTTTCCACCCCCAAACCGATTTCCAAACAGAGGTCATCAATCGAATTATTGTGCACATCCTGCGCATGTACAATTGTAAGAATCCATGTACATGGGACGAGAGTCTCCCATATGTCCAACACAGTTACAATAGGGCTCTCCATAGTTCCACTGGCCATAGCCCATTTCAGGTGGGTCTAGGATTCCAACCCTTGGGACCCATTGATGTTGCATTTCCTCTTGCCACCATACAAACAGACTCTTTCCCTGATCAGTCTGTGATCAACAAAGCCACCATATTCATTGAGCGGATTCAACACATTCACCAACAGGTCCAAGAGATTTTTCAGAAACCCAATGCTAAGTACAAGGAGCATCATGATCAACACAAGGTACCACACCAGTTTTAGGTTGGCAACAAAGTATGGTTACATTTGCATAAGGAGCATCTAATCGGGCCCCATCAAAAACTTCACCCACTTTTTATGGGCCTTACACTATCACCAATGTTGTGGGTAGAAATTCTTTTGAGCTCAACACTCCACCCTTCCTTGGTCTGCATCCAGTATGGAATGTGGACCTCCTTCGGCCATAGTTTCCCCCATTATTGGACACCTTCGAGATTGCAGAACTACTGACACCAACAGAGCTCAACCCTGAATGCGTGGAACAAGCATCCACTGATCAGATGGTGGACACACATGTCAAGGGCACTCACCAATAGTGGATCCAGCTTTATCAGGTTGTCAAGGCAGGGAAATTCTGACACCAAGGCAAGTGGCTCATCCGGGGCCAAATCCAGCAAAAGTTTCCTCACCTGATGGGGGAACTCACCACAATGGAGACCATTTCTTCCTAAGGGGGGAGGATTGATCCAGGTGGATATTGGTAGCCACCCACCTATTCCAATTGGCTCCTCGTGTTCATTTTTTATTCAACACGTTCTTTTTTACTGCTTTGTAATTGTGGGTTCTACACTTCTGGGGCTATCTGAAACCCCACACATCCTCCAGGGATACGGGTGGCTTCTTGCCTAATCCAACTGGCTTATTTTGTAAGTTTTCATGTCATCACATATTTTTGTACTTCTAGGGCCATTTTGGGGCCCTAAACATTGTTTTTTTGGCTCACCACAATAAAAATGTAGATGGAGTCATAGTTTGATGGCAGAATGTGTAGCTCTCTGAAATACCTTTCCAATGGGATATCAAATGCCTAAAACTGAGGTCATATGAAAAATTTATGACCCTTGGAAGTTGAGGTACCAAATTACACCAACTTACCTATAGATCCCACATGAATTTTGGCGTTTCACCTTATAGGGTTGGGTTTTTGGATGTCTAAGGTTTTGGCATTCATGCGTAATATCAAAAAGGCCTATGGAGCCTCATTTTAATCCATTATTCTAAAATGGATGCGCGTAGCAGGCACACCTCTTCTCAGAGATAGCTACCACCATTTGAGCAAGTGTTTCAGTTCTGTAGTTTTATAATATCATCCTATTTCATTATTTAATAGAAGATATTGTTCACTGGATATTTGTGCCATTCTTCATATCTCTGTGTTTATTATATTCAGTTTGTTAATTAGTTCGTTCTGCTCCTAAATCTAGATCAAGATGAGAGATTGGTGATAAACTCAGACAGAACTAATGCTTTTTTGTTATTTGGGGTTACAAATTCTAAATCAAATTCCTAGAGGATAATGATCCAATGAGTGAACTAATTGTTGATAAGTCATCGACTTGTGAGATACTGCATAGGGTTATAATTGTCTATGACTTATTTTTTTCTAGAGTGAAATGAAATAAAATAAGGCTCACCTGCTCATGTACTTGACCTCGCTTATAACTGACATTTGGATGGGGCCAACGTTGAAAGTATTTCAATGTGTGCTTGTATGGACTGAAATTTGACATGGTTAGACTAGACACATGCAATGACGGTATGGTAGGGTTTACAGACTCAAATTGTTTTCAAAATGTTTCTGTATGTACTGAAGTTTGACATGGATAGATTTTTCACATGCCGTCACGATATGGAAGGGTTTCCGGACTCAAAGATCACTCACACACCCTCTTTATATTCATCGTCTATGTCATTCAAAACCAACATCATGCCAATTAGGCCCATGGTTTTGGTCATTGCAAGAAGAAGGTGATAAATGAGATAATTCTGTATTTAAATAATGATTTCATACTAATATTCTTTATGGAGAAAAAGACTACTTAGATGAGAGCAAAAAACAAAGACAAGAAATAATTGATATTGAAGCTTGTGTGATTAATCAAGCACTTGTTTATCGACGTTATTGCATGCCCTTGTAGTACTATATGCGAGGACATACGTCTCGATCGAATTTTAAAGGAAACAACACCTAAAAGACATTGTACTAGGGATATAGTACATGATGGGAAACAATGACCTGTGAATGGGGCCAACGTTGAATTTCTTTCAAAAATTTTCTCTATGCACCGAAATTTGACATGGATAGACAATTCAAATGCCTTCGCGATATGGGAGGGTTTCCAGACTCAAATATCACTCACACACCCACTCTATATAGTGGTAAAAGATTATAAGGTATCATGTTAGTGGTTTTAGGGGTTTGGGGTTATATGAGTTAGGGGATATAATCTTCAAGGATTTAAGAGTCTTAGGGTTATAAGGTTAGGGATTAGGAATCATAAATGTTAGATGTTCAAAGAATTAGGTATTATAAGTGTGATTATTTATAGATGTTATATGATTAGATTAGATAGAGGTTCTAAGGGTTAGTTTTTAAAAAGTGCATATTTGTTCTAGGTTAATTATGTCATTTACAATTCCTTAAAGGTTTAAGGTTATAGGAGTCAAAGGGTTAGGGGTACTTATTGTGGATAATGGTTATTATAGGGTGAAAATTCACAGGGGTTATAACAATTAGGAATTATAGGTGTTATTCAAAGTAAGGGTTAGGAGATGTATGTGTTAGAGTTTAGGTGTTAGAATTACAAAGTTTAGGTGTTAGAATTATAAAGTTTATAGGTTAGACTAATAATGTTTATTGGGGTTAGTTGTATAAGATTATAAAGGTTAAGGGATAGGTGTTATATCATTGTTTTTGGTGTTAATGCTTAAATGGGTTATGAGTTACAAGGGATTGTGGTTAGAGGTCATATGAGATAGCTAAGGGTCATAGGAATTAGGGTTGATACATTCTTTGGAGTTACAAGATAGGGTTTATGTTCCATTGGGATTGCAAGTTTAGTTGGGTTATTGATGAAGGGTAATAGAGTAAAGTTTAAGGGGTTATAAGGGTTAAAAATATGTTGTTATATGTTATAGTTTCCAGTTTTAAGGATTGTAAGAACTACGAGTTAAGGGTTATAAGGATTAGGGTTGACAAGGATTAGGAATTATGAGTTGTAGGGGTTAGTATTTTGGGATAATATCCTCTGGCTGTGGTTTCTATAGATAGTAGCTAGGGATTGGGGGAATCTTGTTAATCCATTCACGCATGTCACTAATTAGAAGGCGAGGCATATGCATACCTTAATAGAGTCATAGTTACTCCAGTCATTTACCCACACTTGATTGAATTTCTTCACTTTCACATGCAAAGAACTCGGTATAAATCACATTGTGTCAGCATCTGCGGGGACCATCGCAATGTTTTTTTTTTAATTAAACAGTCGGATTCCCCTTGTCTATACTAGTTTTGACAAGGTTTAATATATATATATATATATATATATATATATATATATAGATATTATATTAAAAACAAAAAATAAAAAAACATAAACATAAAAACTAAAACTAAAACTAAAATTAGCTAGCTCGCATGCCCATTCATGACAGTTAGAGAAACACATTAGGTCCAGTATCATCCATCTCAGAGCACCATATTAGAGCAACAAAGGGTTGGTCTCACCCATCTCAGAGCAGCAAAGGATCGCGCCGCCCATTCCAAGACCAGGAGCAGAGCAGAAAACTCGATCGCCCATTCCAAGACTCGCAAATCAACTCACACATTTGGACAACAACAAAAGAGGAGCCCTATCCGACCAAACATGAAATCATGACACAGAAATCAGTAATGGATCTCCAAGCTCTTCCTGTTAATGTATTGTATAATAGATTTTTAAACTTGATTCTCTTCATATCAACTATATTTTTAAATTTTTGAAACTTCACTTTTGGTCAATTTCTGCGGGAGGGGGATTTTGATGCCCTCGACATGGTCAATTTGTGTGGGAGGGGGATTTTGATTTCCTTAGCATGGAAGTTCCAGCCAACCTTGTGACGAAGTTTGAATTAAAGGCTAAGAAACCACTCGATGTTGGTTTTCCTACCCAAATTTCTCTTTATGTGCCTGAGAGACAGAGGACGGGGGTGCAAAGAGATCTACATGGTGAAGGACAGAGAGACTCTGTAGGGTATCAATGTTAGGTGTGACTCACCCTTCATTATCATAGAAAATCCCCACATCAGTTATTGAAACACCCTTTAGTTATTGTACAATACCCAATCATAATTGTAACTGTGGATTGAAATTGTATATTACATGAACTATTTTGGCACAGTTCTGTTTGTTTGCAACTGCTCTCCAAGTTCTATTTGTTTTACAATTTAAGTGTATTCGAGACAAATCCCATAAGTGGTCACTTTGTTTACAATCTAAGCGCACTCTGGACCAACTAACAGGTGGCCACTTTATGCACAAGGAATCATTGAACTTGGTTCTCCAATAAATGGTTTCATAAACATCGTTAAAGGCGTGTGATATAGAAAAATTGCTTGAAGGAACGACATAGATATAGATTAAAAATAAATTGAGGTGTCACAGGTTTTGCTTCCCTAACTTTCTATTTCATTTTCATTGGTATTCCTTAATAAATTCTATGTTATAAGGATCAATGGTGATGAGGTTGAGGGGCTTTGGGATTGGGGGTTATAGTTGTTGAATTTTTGAGCTTGATATAATATACGAATTATTACTTTAAATTCTTCAACACTTTGATTTAAGCTTACTATACTCCATAAACTAGAATAGAAAACACCATAAGAATTTACCAGCATGCAAGATCAGAACACATATACCCTGGGGAAACCCCATATAGGGATAAAACCCCCAGTAAACAATCTTCTTTTATTGCATTAGTAATGTATGATCACTTACAAATATTCCACCATGAAATTCTACTCTTAACGAGATTTCTAAGATGATTTAGACCGGACTGTGTAACCTGTAGCAGACTCATAAACTTGTTGATAAATACCTCTATTGTATACCAGCATTGTGGAAGAATTTGTGTGTTGCCTGAGTGCTAAACTTCAATATTTTCTGGAATGATATAACTGTTAATATATATGTTGCTAATCGTAGCCTGTATCAGCTAATATCCACACCCTATGTAAGTTGATACTCGCAGTCTGTGTATGTTGAAACTCGCAACTTGTATCAACTGATATTCACAACCTATGTAAGCTGCAACTCGCAGCCTGTATCAGATGATATTCACAACATGTGTATGTTATAACTCACAACCTGTATCAGTTGATATTCACAGCCTGTGTAAGCTGCAATGCACAACCTGTATCAGTTGATATTCACAGCCTATGTAATTTGCAACTCGCAACCTGTATTGGTTGATATTTGTAGCATGTGTATGTTGCAACTCACAGCCTGTATACCCTTTCTCCCTCATGCTTCAACACACTTTTTGCTCACCCTTGCACTCTAGAACTTGTGTGTCTAGAATGAGGGTCGACCTCTTCTTATATAGAAATGGAGAGGTGAAGGAAGAGGGATCAAATTAGAAGCTTGAATGCATGCTATCATAACTCGACTTTACACTTTAGAAATAGACGAGTTCAAAATTAGAAGTCGACTTTACACTTCAGTTACAACTCGTCCTTGACATGGAACTGCATGTTATGCCAACTCAATAGTTGACTCGACCTTGACTGGACATGCATGCGAACTACTCATCATGCACATGACATTCATGCATACAACATGCAACTAGACATGTATGCAACATGCAACATGCATCAAAAACTTGACAACTTTGACTTTGACTTAGACATGCAATTTTGACTTTCACAACTCGACTCTTTACAAGGAAATTCAAATTTCTCCATGGTGGATGGTGTTACACGTACCAACACACTAGATCAATACATTTACATCATTTGCAATATCAGGAAGATTGTTTGATTCTAGCTCAGAGGATCTTTGTGTTCAACCTAACTTTTACTACATACCTTGACTTTTGATCATGGTTCACAAGGTTTGACTAGGCTCATAGAGGTTGTACGTTCCCCCTGAATTTTGCACTAGTATGACTATGCTCATAGAGGCTGTACGTTCCCCCTGACTTTTTCACTAGTCTGTCTATGCTCACAGAGGTTGTACATTCCCCTTGAATTTTTCACTAGACTGTCTATGCTAACAGAGTTTTTACATTCCCTCTGACTTTTGCATTAGACTTACATCTTGACTTTTGTCTTAGACTTACAAGGCTTCTACCTTTTCCCTAGCTTGACTCACAAGACCATATAGCATCTCCTTCATCTTGACTTTTGGTTTGACTCACAATGGTTGTACATTCCCCCTGGCTTTTGTCAATACCTCATAAGACTGGTTGATTCTCTAAATCTCCTTGGCTAGACTTAGGGTGATCCATATGGCCTCTCATTGGAGAATTATTGTCGACGCCGTCAAATTTAACAATAGTGGATAAAGGTTAAACATTAATCATGGTTATAATGGATTATAACTTGTCTTCCACCCTTGCTTTTTTCCAAACACCAATCTCCATAATATTTTTGTCGCTAACACTAAATTTTTGAGCAAGGGATCTTTAGTATTCCACCCTATGTTCTCCTTAGTAGCCCTCACTATACTCCTATTGATTAGATGGACTTCTTGGTGTTGGTCTTCCCCTCATTTCTAGAGGAAATTTTGGATATATCTCCTAATTTGTTGTGTTATCCGAATTGGAGCTAGCATAGTTGATTATTGACAAATTGGTAAGGATGATAAGACTAATCTAATAATAACCACTCTTTTGTTTAGATTTACCCACTTGAAGCCCCATTGTTGCATTCTTCTCTTGATTTTTTAGACTATGTGATTCCAATGCACTTCTTTTAGATTTCTCAAAGTTAATCCCATGTATTTGAATGCTATGCAATTTAGAAGACAAGGGAACTCTAAGATTCTAGTTATGGATTGTAGTTGTTGGGGAGAGGTGTTCTATCCATACAAATGAATTCATGAATTGATCCAAAACTAGATTAAATATCTCAACTATTATTGTTGATGCTCTCCACATGACTAAGGTATCATCAATAAAATGTGAAAATTTACTTTCAACAAGATGATTTTCTCCCTGGTGGAATCTTCAATAAATTGGAATCGCCTGGTAAAAATTTTAATTGAAAATATTATTGAGATAAAACATCAAAAACTAGATGCTCAAAGGTGAAATTATTTATATACAACTTATATCTCCTTTTTCAATCAACAAGAACAAAATTGACTAAAGAAATAAAACAACTAGTAAAGCCAAGAAAATATCTTACAAAGCCCATGAAGTTTACCCCAGTGCTTCATCTTTGACCAAAGTAGAGAAATGTTGAGACGCTTCCAACAGAAAGTTGATTTATTGTTCAATTTGCTTCTAAGATATGAGCACACACCATGCTAATGACGTAAGGTTACAATTCTAGAAACTTGGTTTATCCAGTGCTCCACAAAATCACCTCTCTCTATGATTAGAATGTGATCAAGGATGACATCTGAGACTGCAAAATACTCAAGATGAAAATGATTGCTCATCATCAATGTGTTGACTTGTTGCTTTCTATCAAGATGAATCCATGGATTCTCTTTTTCTTCAACAATGTACAATACCTCATAATGAGTAGGGGACCTCATATTAATGGATAGAGCTTCATCCTCATTGCACCTTTTATCTTGCTTTAGAAAAGCATTTAGTCTATTTCGAGCAATGTATTATTTATTACAATTTGAACATTTGTCATGATGAAGACAATTTCAAATGCAGAATATAAATTTACATCCAATTTGGTAGCGGTCAAAGCTTTTCTTCTTTCTTGTTCTAGTTTTTCAATTTCATTGTAGATGATCAAGTTACATGAATCACGAGGGTTTGAATTATTTTTAACCACATTTCCTTTTCTACATTCATTGCCAAAGTATTCCATTCAATGTTTACACTCAATGCCTTTTTAACTAGCTCCAAACTTTGCTCATTATCAATGTTTTATGTATGAAACTTAAATTCCCAAACAAGAACTTTAGTACCTCCAAGCTCACCTAATGTTTTATCTAGCTGCATTTTGCATACAAACTTATCTTCTTGTGATTTTCAACCAGGATATATCTTTCGGTATACTGTTGCCATCCAAGACTCATAGTTTCACTTATTAGAACCAAAATCTGCTCAAAATAAGTATGTTGATTACAAGTATCAGTGTGTAGATAATTTTCTAATTGAAACCTTGCACCATGGGCATCTTTGACAAAGTGTTCCCTGTTGGTTTTGGGATGAGCTTCACAACACTGCTGGTTTTGAATATTTCCTTGAATTAATTTCTCAACAAAGTGAACATTTTCCAAACCTTTATGTGCATTCTCCTCTTCAAAAAATTTGCAAAGTTGATTTTGTGTGTACTGAGTTGTAATATTATCAAGTATTTTCTCTTCTTCTAGGTCTACTTCGACAACCATGTCTTTCTTCTTATGTAATATTTCAACTTGATTATGAAAATGTTGGTTTTTATCCCCTGGAGAAACAAAGAAGACTGTATCTTCACGAGACTCTTCAAAAACATTTTCAAAAATACTATACTAAAAACAACAACAATGTCTTCTTGATCCCTACTAAATCTCTGATTCAAATTACGGTTCAACTCTTCTTGACTTTGGAATTTTTATATTACTCATTGCTGTTAGAATCATGAGAGGAAGAAAAATTCGAACCAACACTACTAAACTGATTAGTACTTACCAAATCCTTTGTTTCTCCAAATGGCAATTGTATTACGTGATCTTTTTCTGGGACAATGATTTCTTTACATTGTACAAAGATATCTTTATGTTGTTCTGAGATAGTAGCTACGAAGACTTCTTCATAACAACTTGGGGCAACAACTTTCTCATCCAAATCATGATATTTTTCTTCTAGAGCAAGAGGAAATGGTGCATGTTCTTGAAAATATTCAGTTTCTTATTATTCATCACTATTGTAGCACACATCTTCCTCATCATCACTGTTACAATAATTACGTTCTTCCAATTCTCATTCACAACAGTCTTCCAGGTGAACCTCTACTGGATAAATCTGTTCACAATTGAGTCATTTGAAGTTATCAAAATCAAAATGTATGACATAGAGAAGATGATAATTCATAGATGATCATGATATCATCACTATAGGTGGGAATGCCACTATCAAATACAAAACAGGGTAGAAAATAGAATTGTAGATGGAAGAATATTGTATCTTGTTAGTCCTCCTCCTCCATGTCATAACCAAAATAATCAAGGTCTCATCAAGGTAACCACCATTGTATCTACTCCCTCCTCCATCCTCTTCCTCTATATCCATTCCAAGATCTGCATCCTATGGCTTTCATTGGCAATTTTCCATTGATAGGAAGATGGTGCAACATTTCCTTTGCAACTAAATGCCAATGTGTATCCCAACTAGCCATTAGTTTGCTTCTCTAGGTGATGATTGTTATGTAAATGTAATGAGTGACTTCATCCACTGTGCCTGTTGTGTATGCAAATTTCCATACACAACACCCACAATGGTTGTTGTGTATTCCAGGTGGCATACATGATAGGCACAATGGTATATGCACTACAAAAGTTTAGGCATTATCTGTTGGGATCACATTTTAAGATGTACAAGGATCATTATGTACTGATATACTTAGTCAATAAGCCAGTGTTGGGAGGGAATATATGCAGATGGTTCTTATTATTTCAGGAGTATGATTTTGAAGTGATTATGAAACCAAGAAAATTAAATACAGGACCTGGCCATTTATCATGCATATTAATAGGGGAATATGCAGGAAACATGGATGACAATCTACCAGATGTGAACTTGTTCGTAGTACAAATGGTCGATGATTACTTTGCATAAATTGTCCAGTTCTTGAGCATGGGAGTAGCCCCACCCGACTTTATAGTCGCATAGAAGAAACAATTAGTAATAAAGGAAACATATTATCTTCTTATAGCGGGGAATTTGTATAAGTCAGTCGTAGATGGTATTCTTCGGTGATGTGAATTGGAGCACAAGAGGCATATGATATTATCGGAGACACATGAAGGAATTTTGGGGGGGCACTATGCAGGGAAAGTGATGGCAAAGAAATTTTTTCACTCAGGACTTTGGTGGCCCACCCTTCATAAGGATTTTGAGTTATGCCAGACCTGTGATGTTTGTCCGCGAGTTGGGAAGCCATCCAAAAGAGATGAGATGCCTTTAATACCATAAGTTACATTGCAGGATTTTGAAAAATGGGAAGTTGATTTGAATGGACCGATCAACCCACCAACAAAAAGGTTAGGAGAAATATATATAATCACTGCGACATATTACTTGACCCGATGGGCTGAAGAAGAACCTATTAGAGATTGCAACTCAGAGACTGTTGCGTGGTTTTTATTTGAGAATGTTGTTACAAGGTTTGGGTGTCCAAGAATCCTTGTGAGTGATCAGGGGACCCATTTTTTGAATAAAACAATTTATGTTTGGACATAATAATTTCATATCTATCACCAAAAGAGCATGCCTTATCATCCTCGCGAAAACAGAACAATGGAAGCGTTTAACAAGATCCTAGAGCATATGGTGACGAAGTTATGTAATGTAAATCGAGATGACCAAGACCTGAGGATTCCTGCAGTACTATGGGAATATCAGACCACATGTAAGAAGTGGATAGGAAAAACACCATTTCGATTAGTATATGGCCAAGAAGAAGTTATGCCCATGGAGTTCATTATCTCGATTTTGTGCATTTTCACGCTGACTGATCTCACGGATTCTAGCAAAGTAGAAAAAATATTTTCAAATATAGTGGAGTTGGAGGAAGAACGCTTCATCGCAGGATTTCATAAGCAAGTTTAGAAAGCGCACAAAAAGACATGTCATGAAAGACATATTAAATAGAAGAAGTTCCAGATGGGAGACCTAGTTTTTCTCTATGACAACAAATTTTTGCAGCACCCTGGAAAGTTCCAAACGCATTGGTTGGGACCATATGTGATAAGATTTGTGATAGAGGCAGGTGTCATTTAGTTGGATAAATTGAATGGGGAAATCATGGAAGGATTGGTCAAAAAAAGTCACATGAAACTGTATAGGGACAACCTTCGTTCCGCGTTCTAGCTTGAATGCACAATACGTGTACTACAATATATGTATTATATATATATAATTTTTTCAAAAGCAATGAAAGAGCTTGAGGCAAGCCACAATCAACATTTGAAGAGACATGAGGCTTGAAGTTCTGAATCAGGCATTGTTCAAAGAGTCAAATTAGCACAAAAAGAGATGAACAAGAAAATGTCACAGAAATAAAGAAAGAAAGAGAAAGGTGCACATGAAGGATAATTGAATTGTGCGCAGCAAGGAAAATTGAATGGCGCACACAGAAAGCTAGAATAAATATTTGCACAGATGGCGTGAAAAGCATTAAAGAGCAAACATGATGGAGAGACGGTGGAAACACGTCATCATAAATGAAACTTGACAATGAGATTTTGATAGGCCGGCAAATATAGACCACGATCGACAAAAAAATACGAAATTAATGTAGAATCTGCACAAGAATTGAATGTGAACAAAATTGGATTGGATTGCAAATTTTGGTGTGAAGAGGAATGAAACAATCGACAACAACCTATAAAAGCATATGCGGGGCGATGAGAAAGGGTCATAGTGTTTGGACATTCAAAGAGAACATAGAGCTGAGTGAGTTACGCACATAGCTAAACTGCATAAATCCATGGCACCACCAAAGGCAAGAGCATCCACATCGTAGATGGAAAAAACATGCACGAAGCAGGCATCGATACCTGTACAGGAAGAAATCCCAAGACTAGAAGCATCAGATCTAAGCCTAGGAAACTTTCCAAGGGCATATGTTCCTCCCAGGAAGCCAACAACAAAGCTAGTTAGTCTACCTAGGGAGTCGAAGTATGACCTCGTCACAATGGAGATTCCACCTGGGGTCAGTATTGAGGGAGACATGTTGGGTGTAGTAGGAAGTTTGCGGTATGCAGACCATGATCTTGTAGATATGAATAAATTTTCGGAGTTAGCACCACAAAAGTATATGCGCACAAGACTCAGCCCAGATTCCTTCGTACTCACAATCGAGCCACAGGAGTGGGCAACAGGACTGCAATGAATAGGCATATTGAACCGGTTGGAGACCCCACACTTTGGAAGAAGCGCAAAAATTAATGCATGCGTCAAGTTACTGTTGAGTTTATTCCATGGAGGTTTCCTTTTATTGGACAGGCTAGTGTAAATCGACACTCAACTTATCATGCAGATTACAGGATTTCTGTTAGTAGGGGAAGACCTGCTACTTTTTTTCGTGGATAAGACTAGAGAGAAAGCATTAATGGAAAAAATGAAGGAAAAATACAACATGCACAAAGAAGCGCATGGTGTTGGAGCACAATTGTAAGACCCTAGGTTCAAGTTATCTTAACCAACAAAACCCTTTAGACACCGGCCCTTTCGGCATCACCTACATGCAAGTGAAGTCTCACCCAAACCATCTATTGGGGCTGCAGGAACTAAGTTTTTGTAGTAGTGAGGGGATTGGAGGTGATCTTCATATTCATTCTTACTTATCTACTATGTGTGACTTATCTTGTTTCTATTAGTCCTTGATTTAATTGGTGAATTTAGTTATATAGCACCATTATACTTCAAATTGCAACATAAACTATTCACTATAACATTCATAACTACTACGTAGTGATCATATAGTAAGCAGATCTAGTCTAACATGCATAAAGAGAACAATATTCATGATCAATCGCATAAAAAGACAAGCAGACGCCATAATTAATGTGGTTCACCCAACTTTGGGCTATGTCCACAACCACTGGCTTCTTTATTATTCTTTTTGTAATCATCTCATGCTTGCGCACTACGCTTACAATAGATATATCATGATATATCTTTCTCTATCTTTCCTAGCCACTCTGCAGTGCAATCCTGTCTCTGCAACTCTCCTTCTCCACTCAAACATAGACTCTCTCACCCCAAAACCCAATTAAAACTCATTCTGACTCATTACAACTCATGTTTCCTCGTTTGGGTGTGATCTTCTTGCTTTTGCTTCTGCATGTTGCTTTTTCATTGTTGATTGTTCTTCTTCCTTCTTTTGCGTGTCTTTCTACTTTTGCATATCGAACTGTTGTCCTTCCTTTTTTCCCACTTTATCCTCCTACTTTATTCTCTTGCTTTTACTCTCCCACTTTATTCCCTTACTTTATTCTCTTTCTTTATTCTCCACTAAGTATGCTTTTACTGCGCACTTCAATCCTGAATGTGCATTTACTGCGCACTCTACTCCTACCTTCTCTTTTTTCTTCTGCTACTGTGCAAATCCTCCATACTTAGTATTTTCCTCAAAATTGTATCTAAAATTCTTGTTGAACATGTCCCTAACACTCACCTTTATCTCGTCCCAAGCCACTCGTGCTTGTTGCATCGTGCTCCTCCATGCCTCCATGAACTTTTGGGAGGTTTCCCTTGCTGTCGTGACTTCTTTTGTTACTTTTGCTTCTTTTCCCAAAATTTCCTCTACACCCTGCATAGTCAGGGTTGTGAGTTTATCCTCAGTCTCGTGCATTGCTTGCTTCACTTTTCCCTATGCAAATGCCAATTCCCCTATCACCCTTAGTTCTTCATCTTGTAATGGTCCTAATCGTTGCTGGAGAATATTATGTTGGTCCCTTATTTTTTCTAGTTCATTGTATGACTTCCTTTGTGCCAAAATAGTTGTCATTCATTCAACATGTGGTAGAAGTTTTATACTCTCCGAATCCTTCTATGCCTTTTCCTATGCATCCCTCAATCCAGCTTCCATGACCTTCATTTATGGATCCTCCATCAGGTTTGTCCAGATCTGAAAAATTTCCTCACAGAGCTTTACACTTTCCTCGTCCAAATTCTTGATATTTTCTACCATGGTCATCACGATTCTCTCTCTTCTTTCCCTTTCCTCTAGTGGTGTTCCTAGAGCGGTGTGCGATTGCAAGTCCTCAATCCTTGTGTGAAATCCTTTGATGACTTCGCCAATTCTTGAGACATGTTCTTCCATTGTGGCCTCTACTACTATTGGTACTTCCAGAATCTCCTTATAGAGATTTTTGACGACCGTTTGTATCCATTGTGCCATTTTCTCGATCTCATCCTTCTCTTTTAAGGCTTTCTCATCCTTTTCCTTAGCCTCATTCTTCTCCTTCATTTCTCTTTCAACATTTTCTTCAACTTCTCTCTTTTCCTGCAGAAGTTGTATACTTTTGTTGTATTTCCTCCTTCTCATATGTCACTTTGATCAATTCTCTGCACACTAGCTCTGTGTGGAGCCTTATCTCCTACATAATATCAATCTACAAGCTCTGTAGTATTTTTGTAGGCATATGTGACATGAGTATGTTCACGTGACTTAGTGTTTTCATATGCTTTTGCAGTTTCGGCATCAGGAACTCGACTGCATTTGTATCAATCTCTAACACTCTGCACCCAGATGCTAACTTGGATAGGAATGGATTGGTAGTCCCTTCTTCCTCAATCGGGCTCGTTGACGGTCCTTCACCCGAGCCTCTCTTTGGTTCTATCTGCACTGTATCTAATAGTTGTTGTATTTTCCTTAATTGGTCCTGCATCTTTTGGTGTTGTTGCTCTTGTTTCCATGTTGCTTCTTCAATGACCTCCTCTGCAACATCATGTAGTTAGTAGTCAATTTTATCCATGCCATCATCTGCAAGATTATATACAGGCAACGCTTTGTGGGATTTCATATTTTTATGTGAATTTATAGTTGGACCCTTCCCCTTGTCTTTTCATTTAACCCCTTCTCGTGGGACTGTGTGTTTCAGTTCTTCTGTTGATGGTCCGGTCTAAATCGCACAATATTCTGGTAAGTCTCTACGGTCTGGGCAGTGATGTGCGGCGTGTGCACTACTATGTGCCTGATTGTGTGAAAGTAGACATAAAATGTGACAATATTATCTATTTGTCTCTTTCTTTTTGTGGTATGCCATAGGTTTGCATACTGTGCAGATAGAGTACCTCTATTGGTTGTGTTCAAACATTGGTAATCACCAGGATCCTTCCAGCCAAATAGTGTGATCAGGATGAGAATCTAGGAATAATCAAATTCCATGCCTTTCTCCTTGGATTCTATGCAGTCTATCAAAAACCGATTCACCAAAAATGTGGCCCAATTCATTTGGACTCCCTATGCACACTTTTCCACAATTGCGATCACTGCGGCCGACACCTCGTCCTTGTGATATTTCCTCAACAATTTGCACACTAATA
Source organism: Picea sitchensis (assembly GCA_010110895.2). Taxonomy (NCBI): domain Eukaryota; kingdom Viridiplantae; phylum Streptophyta; class Pinopsida; order Pinales; family Pinaceae; genus Picea; species Picea sitchensis. The sequence goes on along the minus strand of SNQJ01S0030397.1, from coordinate 82,377 downwards.
CCAGCTTCAAAAATTTCACAACATCATCACTTATGTTTTCGACGTCCAACCCCCTCTTCCCTCTGAAGGTGTAGAACTTATCCTTCATAGTTTTTGATAGTGCTTTCTGCCCTGCCTTGTTTGTGAACAATGTTGTCAGATCCACTCCTACTTTTGGCAAGCCTGTGTTCCACACAATTAGTTGTGTATCAATCGATACATGTGGGTCTAGCCACAACGTTCCTCCGTGGACGCAACTTAGTAACATTTTGACACATGTGTTTATTTCCAGACTTCAACCAAAATGTGGGATCTCTAGTAGATTCAATATTCCCGATCTCTCAAGTCCTGGCACCTAATTTTGTGGTTCAAGCATGATTGCACTTGTCCTTGGTACACTTTTGGCACACAAATATTTCTCTTGTGCCACCTCGGGAAACTTTTATTCATTTTTTATGTCGTGGCATGCAAACTTCAAGGCAGTAATCTTTCCTAGCATGTCTCCTTCGACAATTACACCAGGTGGTATTTATGGCATGACCAACAAGTATTTTTCTTCTGTGGGTACTCTAACTTGTGGTGCAGTTTCTTTTCTTGGCAGTATATAGTCCTTATGGAATCTTGAAATGAAGACAAAGCTCTGGTTGTTTGCTTCAATGCGACAATCTTTCCTCCACTGCACTAGAATCTAAAAGATCAGTAATTGTTGCAATGCGTAAGATAGGCACTATAAACTCCATTGGCATTACTGCTTCTTGCCCATAGACCAACATAAAAGGCGTTTTTCCTAACAAATTTTTTCTTGTAGTCCTGTATGCCCATAATACTGCAGGAACTCTTAAGTCCCAATCATCTCTCCCTACATTGCAGATCTTTGTCAAAGAATTCTCCAGAATTTTATTAAAAGCTCTTATTGTCCCGTTGGCCTGAGGATGATACGACGTACTATTCTGATGATGAATTTGAAATTCCTTAGTCAGTGTTGCAATTGTGTTATTCAAGAAGTGCATTCCTTTATCAATAAGTAGAAAGCACGGGCATCCAAATCGCATGACTACATTATCAAATAGAAAGTACACGACAATCTCTGTGTGGTAGTCTATGACTAGTGTTGCTTTTGCCCATATGGTCAAATACTTTGTCACGGTGATTATGTACCTAGTGCTTGATCTTATTGTTGATGGGTTGATTGGTCCGACAAAGTCTATTGCCCATTTATCAAATGCTTGCAACGTAACTTGTGGGTACAAAGGCATCTCATTCCTTCTAGATGGATTTCCCACCCTTTGACAAACATTGCATACATGACAATACACTTTATCATCTTTATAAAGTGTGGGCCACCAGAGCCCTATGTACAAAATCTTTTGCGTAGTTGCTTTACCTGTGTAGTGTCCTCCTGCAATCCCTTTGTGCACTTATGTGAGTATCGCAGGCCTTTAATGCTTCAACACAGATAATATCAATATTCCATCTGCACCTACCTTGTATAAGTTTACTGCAATCAACTGATAGTATGTTGCGTTAGTCACTAATTGTTTCTTCTACGTAGTTTTTATGTATGACGGGGACATTCATGTACTTAGAAACTGCACAATGTTTGCAAAGTAGTCGTCCACTACTTTAACTGCAAATAATTCTGCATCTGACAAACTGCCATCTAGATTCCCTGCATCTTCTCCTGATAGTATGCACGATAAATTATTTGATCATGCATTCAACTTCCTTGGTTTCACAACAACCTCAAAGTCATATTCCTAAAACAACAATAACCAACTACATATTCTCCCCCCCAACACTAGCTTGTTCACTAAGTATTTTAGTGTAGAATGGTCTCTCTCTCTCTCTCTCTCTCTCTCTCTCTCTCTCTCTCTATATATATATATATATTAAAACTAGAACCCAATAAATAATGTCTAAACTTCTGCAGTGTGTTGGAATACTGAGAGGGGGGTGAATCAGTATGAGCACTTTTACCACTTTTAACCATAATATATAAGCTTTAACTTTATCAACATTATATCATCAATGTATCATCTATGATTGTATTCAATATATCATGAGAATATAAACATAAGAAACATCACATCAACAACATCACATGAAATAGATAGTACACCAAAATTTACGTGGAAACCCAAATGGGAGAAAACCATGGAATGCTTTCTTATATATTGTCAAGAATACATTCATTGGAAGCACCAACTTCCCAATTCTCTAGATACAACTAGAAGGAGGCTCCAACCCCCTATTTATAGGCTCCAACCTGAAGGAAGCTACAACTCCCTTATTTCTCTGGATCTAACCCCATGATTCTCAGGCTCCAACCTGAAGGAAGCTCCATCTCCCTGTGTGAACAAAGATGAGCATGAGGTGAACAAATATCCCAACATGGAGGATCGTAGGGATGAAGTGCATGCCAACAATCAACAACAAAACAAGCGGCCACCCATTCTCTTATCTGACTAACAACTTCAACTCTTCTCTGACTTATGCAGGGACATGGTAGAGATAACCTATCATCGGGAGTTGATGATAGCTAGGATCGATGAACTACACAACCAGCTCATGAGCCCACAACATAGTGTCATTGTACCACTGTGGCCAAACGCAGCCTAGCACCATGGTGGCGACAATGCTCCTCAAGCTTGAAGACATCTAAGCTATGTTTCATGTTTTTATACGCTAGCTTAGTTTTATTTCATGTTTTTTTAGTTTGTGTTGGTCTATAGACAGTGAGCTTTATGAAACCAATTCAAATTCTGACCATCCAAGCACTTTTTTTGTAGCTCAAACTCTGATGCCTCAATCAGTTTCCTCTGTTGGCAGATCTAGCATCAGTTTAAAAACTTTGTACTATTTTTTTTCAATGAATAAAAGGAATCACAACTCTAGCTTAAAAAAAACAAAAACAAAATAAAAAACGAAAACATCTTATCTTGGAGCGCACATCCTACATGAACATTAGATCTCATTTTCAAAAACTCTATCATACCACTAATATTTATAATAAATCAATCCATAAAACCAAAATGAAATTGATAATGTTATTTCCAAATTATTAGATGGTAGAAATAACATAATAAAACACAATAATCAACTATTTAAAAAAAATCGAAATAATTATTTTATATCGAGTCAAAAGGAGTTAACTTAAGCCATAGTGCAGAGATTACAAAATATACTTTGGCAAATAAAATAGCAAAGAAGATTACGAGTTTAGTATCTAAGACTTATACACCTGAATAGTTATGCCGCTTCAATTCAATTATTGTAGGGAATTTTCCACATCATTTAATCTTCCATTGTTTTGAATGATTGTTGGACGGGACTTGGGTTTACTAAAAGTTGATTGGAGTTACTATAATATAAAAATTGAGTGGAATTTTAGGGCGTGGTCCACCCCTAAATGTCCACTTCAAAAGCATTAAAGTGAAAGTGTATAAAATATTGGTTAAAGAAAGAAATCTCAATACCTAAATAATGTGGGATGGGACTTGGGTTTCCTAAAAGTGTGTTTGAGTGAGTGGAGTGGTTGCATATAAATATAAATAAAAATTGGTTCCCATTATTGGACGGGACTTGGTTTTACTAAAAGTCTTCACATTTTCCAACACATCATTAAATCTTTTCTAATCTTCATCTTTCACAATTTTGAATGATCACAATGAAAAATGTCAAAATGTAGAATGTTTAGACAACTTCTATATGAAATACTCTTATAAACACATTATGCCGTAATATGATTCTTATAAGCATGTCGCTATGAAGTAACTTTAAGCTTTTAAACAAATATAAAATGCATTTAAGAGTTTAGAGATTTGTTATTTAATCATGATAGTTTATGTACAACTTGAGTGGGCTTAATGGTTAAGAACATGAGTTTCCTCTTACAAGGTCACATGTTTAGAGCCAGAGGAGGGTAGGGTATGTACACCTCCGTAGACTTTAGCAGTTAAATCAATGCACTGAGGAGGTCTCTTGTTCCACAAGCAAAGAGGTCTCATACACCAATTTAATGTATGGCTTGACTATGACCTTCAAAATAATTTATTATTATAAATCATTTTATAAGAAATACTATAAGATTTAAATTTACAAATGTACAGAATAATAAGGTTTCACAAGTAGTAATAATTTTATTATACAAATCATATATTTAGATATATTTATAGAATTTAAAATCTACATTATCTAAATGTAGGTATAAAACATTTTTGAAATACTCTCATAACACAATGCACCACAATATATAATTCCAATTAACATGTCTATGCGAAGTAACTCTAAGCTCTTAAAAAAATATAAGATACAAATATAATATTTTTTTAAGAGTTTAGAGATTTGTTATTAGTCTCTGATGAAGGTAACATGGGCTATAACAATCAGTTTGTCATTGCCTGGCTATTAATTAGCAGTTGACTTAAATTTTTTCATGATTTCCAAAGTCGAACATAGGAAAATTGGAATATAATTATTATTGAAATTAAAATAAATAAAAACATTTTATTTTTCTACACTGCTATTGGATTTCAAATTTGAACTCTTATTTCCGCAGTGGCGGCGTGCATTAATGGCATGCATTAATACTTTTGATATACTTTTGCTCGGATCTAGATCCGATTTTGGATCCTTGCTAAGGTTCTCGATTAATGGCATGAATTAATACTTTTACTTGGATCTAGATTGGATTTTGGATCCCTCGCTCCAGTTTTCGATCCCATTGCACTAATACTTTTGCTCGAATCTAGATCTGATTTTGGATCCCTCCCTCTGGTTTTCGATCCGATGGTTGGATACATGTTAATCAATACAATGTTGAGTATTGATTAGCCCTACCATCTGACTCTGCCTCATCATCTAAGCTCCACTCATACCTCACCGCTTATATCGTCTTCTTCCATCGCACCATCTCACCAATAGGTGCACCATCATCAATGGCGTCTGCAGTTTTAGAAGCAACAGATCCCATTGATTTAGTGGATATCATAGAGGGATATTAAGTGGTCTCCATTGAATATCCAGTTCTGTAGCTAGTTGTTTTTGACCTGCTCAGGGATTTGACTGGTAAAGTCTACGAAGGCATACATACCCTACCCCCCTCTGGATTTGAACCTGTGACCTCTTAAGAAGAAACACATGTTCTTAACCATTAGGCCCACTCAAGCTGTATAACTGTATCACCCACACCAAAGTGAGTCGTTCCATATGCATATATGGCTTCGGGAGTGGTGCCAATTCCAAATCCAGTTGCTCGTATCCAGTTTACCTAGGTGCATAGGCAAGACCAATTGACCCCACAGAGAAGGTAGAGACGAAGGGAGGGTTTTATTAATTGCTTTGTGGTGGTACTTGGCCTTTTTGGATGGAGATAACAAACTTTCTTTCCTTCCTGGGTCATTTCAAGTCCTTCCTAAACTACTTTACACTCACTTATTACTTCCCTGGCTTGGATTTAGACTGACTTACTTGGCCTGGCATAATCAGAGGCTTTGTCAAGCCAGACCCTGCCTTCTACAACCGCCTTACAAAAAAAATTGTTGAGATACAAAAATTAACGTAACCTGAACATGCTCAAACCGTTTGCATATACTCTGTAAGAAAAGGTTTTGGAATGAATATTGTTGCATACATTTGAGTGCAGGCCATCTCAAAATATTTCGGTTAGAAGCTCTAAGATGATTCATCAACAGGTAACCAAAAATCCTTGATATTCTCCAGACACATTATGATAATGTTAAAAAAATATTGTTTGTTTTCTTTCTTGTGTGATGTTGCTATCGATATCCATCTATGATATCCTTAATCCTCTTTTGATGACCCACTTTTGTGTACTTCTCTTCATGTAGGTACTCTTCTATGTAATTCTTTTCATTTTGAAACCGTGTAATTCTTTTCATTTAGAAACTGTAATATGAGGAGCACCAGGTCTTTGGTCAAATACATTATTCTCCACTTCAAAGATCTGGGAGCTTGAAAGGATTTATGCCAAAGGTCTTTCACCAAGAAAAAATGCAAATCCACCCATGCCCACCACTCAAAGGTAGAAGCATTAAAGGGTACCCAACTCTTTCTTTATGGCTATATGTATGCTTCACGCTAGAGGTATATAGGTATTGAGTTGAAGTTGTGGGCATGAGCAGTAAGTCATGATTGCTACATCATCAAATGTTCTCCCACAAGCGTTGTGAAAGGGACAACACCAAAATTCGAACTTCACAATTGTCCAACACACGAACCGGAAAGAGAATTGGTCAAAGACATACTACGAACATTCGCAAAGACATTGGTGTGCAAATATTCATTTTTCTTTTTGAATATCTTGATAGGGATGAATGTAGAGGATGCTCAAGATAAAGGCAAGAAAGTATATATTTGACCTCCCACAGCAAGCCAAGCATGGAATATTCAAGCTATTTCTGATGCTACTAGTTGATGAATGCAAACTCCTATGATGAATGCAAACTCCTACCTTCCACCGGTAAATAGATCACATGTTCTTTGCACTGTGCCATGACCGAATAGACTGTATGTGATGGTGCTTCTAGTTTATACATGAAACTCTATCATAACCCATTGTTGCAAGAAACTCCTATTGAAACTCATTGTTGAGTAGACTGATGATTTTAAGGATGAAAATTTATTTTAAAATGTAGAA
>SNQJ01S0030397.1:54491-71345 GCA_010110895.2 Picea sitchensis | reverse complement strand
ATACATATGAATTTAGAGAAAATGATGTTGTCCATAGCCTCTTTTCATATTTATGTCTTAGTTGATACTCTTTGTTTGTCTGCCAGCTTAATGGAACAAATTCAATTTTTTTTCTTCTTGCAAACCATGTCAATATTTGAAATATTTTATAGTTCAAGTGATGTAAACTTTCACAAATGACAGAATTTCCCATAATATTTCTGGTTTCGAGGTATTTTAAAATTTAATAAAAACACAGAATAATACTGTTACCTGTCATTGCTGAGAAGGTTACTAAAATAAATAGACTAATCATAAAATAGTTTAGACTGCAATGTCTAAAAAAAAAGATGGTGTGGGCAACAGTGGACGTGGCATTAATCAACTAAAAACGATGGTGTGGTAGCAACAATGGACGTGGCATTAATAAACTCATTCTCTAGGTGGGGTCTAATGGACTGGTTCGGAAACTATCTTTTTCCCTTTTTCTGATTTAATAATTTAATAAGAAATTGGGTTTAATTAATAAACTCATTCACCAAGTGGGGTCCCAATGGAATGGTTCGGAAATTGTTTTTTTCCATTTTTCTAATTTAATAAGAAATTGGATTTTGCTAACTTAGATCTAAAATGTTCCAAGAAACATTAAAAACTTTTGGTGTATTTTTTAATAGTTTAAAATGTCAAATATAATTTTCCTCTTAAAGTGGGTTTACCAAATCTTAATAATTTGTCATGTTTTCAAAATGATGAAGATGAATTTTTAATGAATAGTATGACTAGGTTTACCAAATCTCAATAATTTTTCATGTTTTCAAAATGATGAAGATGATTTTTTAATGAATAGTATGGCGAGATTCAAATGCATTGTATGGTCCCGTAAACCAATCATTCATATACATCATGCACAAAAAATGGGACTAGTTGTAAATTGGACCATTATGTACCAAAAATATGCAATATGGTTCTATAACAATTTATGTGATCAATATATGCATATGTTGAATTTGTATTGATTTTTTGGTGTTATTATAACAACTGCTTTCTTGAAAGAACATAGATTCTAAGTGTTATCCGTTTCTCTATTGATAGCGGTTGATTGGTATGATATGCTAAATGTGACATATTGAAATGACTAACTGTAGAGATCAATTGCTAATATATACACTGATCATACTTCCCTACAATCAATATCTACATACACCATGGAAGACTACTGAAAAACCATGTCAACACCGTGGGTGGCGAGTATACTGACATATTAAAATCTTAGTTGACTCCCATACTATAAAAAAAAGTTATGAGTCTACAGGGAATGTTCTTTTAACTACTACAAGGTCTATTATCATCTCCAAGGAAATGTCATCCTCAATTTCATGCTTTAGGAAAAGTCACTAATACCGATCACTGCAGCTGCCAAATCTGTCAGTCATAAACCAATTGGATTCTGATTAAATCTGTCAGTCATAACTCGGTTGGATTCCGATTAGTTTGTTGCTGCAAATCGTTGATCAGTTTGTTGCTACAAATTGCCATCAACAAAATTCAACATGGTATATGATATGAGCGAGGTAAGAGGCTCTAAAATTGTTACTTTACAAACTAGTTGTGCTTTTTATTTCCATCAAACAAAACAATGTACAAATTCATTTTCGACATGGACATAGCCATTGTTGTGGCACTTTTTTATTCATGATAGTTTATAAATCATTTTATGAGAGATGTTACAAGGTTAAAATTGACAAATGTATAGAATAATAGGATTTCACATGTGTCAATGATTTTACTATCCTATCTCAGATTCAATGTTTTACAATCTATTTTCAAGATCATAACAAGGTTTATAAGTGTTAATGATTTTCTTCTCAAAATTGTGGTGCTTGTTTCTCAATACCGTGGTTCTTGTTTAAATGACAATTGAAATCTATGGCCAAGTATTTGTACGGATTGACCTCCTCAAATGTTATCACTATACAAAATTGGAGGATATTTTCTTTTCTTAGATTTCACTATCATTATTTTGGTTTCATCAACATTGATGTTAAGCTCATGATTTTTGCACAATGCATGGAGAACTTTGAGTTGTTTTTTTACATCATCAATAGTGTTTTCAAAAAAAAAAATTTCATTAATATATAAGAGGAGGATGGCCACAGGCCTGTCCATATTAATACCAATGCACCCATCATCTTCTAAATATTGTTCAATTCTATCAATTTATATGCAAAAAAGATACGAGAGAGAGAACACCTTCTCTTAACACCAATATTATAATTATTGTCTATAGATCACTCACTATTGCGTTTCATCTTAGTAATAACCTTTTCGTAATGCATAGTCATGGCACTATAAAGCTCAGTAGAAATGCTTATTTATTCAAGTCTATTTCATATGTTGTTTATTAACCTTAATTGTAAGTTTATAATATTTAAAAACTTAAATGTTAGTGTAAATATTTAAATGTTACAAGATGATGTTAGCAAGTGGACATAAGTGGTGAGAATGGAACAACAATCATAAGTAATTATTTTTATTGAGGAGAGAGTGGAAGAATAATCTTAAGTCATTATTTTGATAAAGGATATAACTATTTTGATTGAGGATACAATTATTTTGATTAGAATTGTACCAATTAAATGAAAATCAATGATAAGATGCCAACGAAAACCAAACTTAATTAACTTTAATAATAAGTATACATAGAAAAACACATTAAACCTTCTTTGTAAAATCCCCCAATAGTAATATGCTAGATTTGTTACAGTCCAATGTAGTTCTGGTTATACTCTTTTTCCAAATACGTGTTATTACACTGATTGAGGACTTTCTACAAACATTTTGCAAATAACCCATAGATAGAAATTTTGACAAAATGTTGCATTCAATCTAAATACACCAAAAAATAGAAGAGATAATATGGAACTTTGTTAATAAAAGAATCTTGATCACACAATACAATGTCTAGGGATGTTGTAGTGGCTATCAAAAATCAACAAAGATACAAAACTAAAAGCCAAAACCTAATGTAGTGCCCTGATCTACTATAGAAGATGGTTCCTCCTCCAAGTTACAAAAGGGATAACTCCAAACCTCCAGACCCTCTCGAAGATGATGCCAAACTAGAAGATGAAGCTCAAGTGAAGACCCTGGATGGATCTTCCTCCTTATCTAGCTAGGGTGGATATCGCACTAGTGAAACTAAATGCCTATGGAAGGGTTTTACCCAAAACCCTAACGAAAACCCTGGCTCCAAGAGCACTCCAAAGAGATCAATCCAAAACATAATCCAAAGTGAAGCGCTACCCCTCTTTTTATCCTTCTTCCATTCCTTCTAGAACTTTCCCCTTTTTAACTAAATCAAATATGACCCTTATTTCCCTTTTTACTTTCACTTTAAGATTAAAAGTCACTTTAATAATGTTTAAGTAACTTATTAGTATAAAGTTATTTTATTTCCTTAATGTCACTTAAAAAAAACATAATATCTCCTAAATAAGTGACATTAAATAACCCCTTTTGACTCCCTTTTTTCTTCACTGACAAGCCACATGAGTCATTTCCACCGCAAAATAGGGAAACCCAAAACTATGGACATGAAAAATCCTTGCTTCCCAAATATTGTGTGTTCTCAAGCAATGCCATCACACCCATATGAACAAAAAACTAAACCACTCTGAAACTACTAATGATCCATGGGTCCCAAATCAATTTGAAAGATGAGAAGCACCTACTGCCCACAATGATGCCCTTCAAAAAGTAACAGTTGGCTCTCCCATCTGTACTCGTTGCCAAACTATCAACCCATAGAATCTCAGGGTCCCATGCTATCACTAGAGAGGATCCATCATACTGACGTTGCGTTACTCTGATCATAAATATTTGATCCTCCTTCCTAGACTACATCCTTCACTCCTTCATCCACAAGTTGTAATGCCTCAAAGAATCATCCCCACTATCGAGGATCATATCTACCAATGTATCTCAATGAAGTTAACCAAACCATTTCTAAAATAAGATATCCTGGAGTAGTCTATGTGGTCGAAAACTGATAGGGCATCAACAACACCTAATGTATAGGTATCAAATGGGAAATCCCTACTACTCCAACACCCATGTAACATCCCCACTATAATCTCGAGTTTAATTAATGCTTATGTAGANGAGTAGTCTATGTGGTCGAAAACTGATAGGGCATCAACAACACCTAATGTATAGGTATCAAATGGGAAATCCCTACTACTCCAACACCCATGTAACATCCCCACTATAATCTCGAGTTTAATTAATGCTTATGTAGATATAATCTGTGGCTATGACCAAGCGATGTAATATGTAAATTGTATTTTCTTGTTTTATTAATAAAAATGTGATGTAAACTACTAAGTGGAAATGTACAAGAGATGGGGGCTAAATTAATCCACAAGAGGGGGGAAGTGTTTAGGATAATGGCCAAGAGGGGTCCAAGGGGGAAATATCCATGTATATTAATTTAACCCATTTTCCTATATTTGCTAAGTGTATATGAACCTTCCCATTTCTAATTGAGTGTTCCCAAAGCCAATCATTGAATACATGTAAGAGGGTGGGCGTGAGTGGTTACATCCCAAAGTTATTGGGCACATGGGGGTTGAGTACAATTAGCTTGGGTAAGGGTGTGAGTCAAGAAAATAAATCCAAAGAGAGGAAATTTGTATGGGTTGGGGACAAAAAGTTTTTAGTTATTCAAGTTTTTGCATGGGAAACAAGGGGAGAGCAAGAAACCGAGCTTGAAGTGGATGAAACCATGGAGGGTGAATTCTAGAGCACGTTGGGGTGTAATTGGAGTGAATTGGAGGACCACAATTATATAAACCTATGATATCCCAGATAAAAATTGATCATCGATGGATATGTTTCCCCCTGAGGCTCAACCATCCACTCACCAATCCTAGGCAACCTCAACTCAATGGTATTCCTGAGGACTCTATAGGGAGGTCTCCTTGGTGGAAAAACCACACAACTCCACTTTACACTACCACGTGCCAATGAATATCCCTGCATATTGTTGCCTATCATTGATTCATCCTATACCATCATGTATCATGTAGGTGCTACTATATTTATCACTATGTCAATGTCATCTAGACCTATATCCCAAAGCATACCAAGTTTTTCATATACCTATCCACCCAATCCATGGATGTATGTACTTCCTTGCGGGTTGATCCACAAGGGATGTGCTCAACCATCTCCTCCATGGCTAATCCTTGAGACTTTAGTGGGATCTCCAACAAAAATGGCTCATGATCCCCACAATGAAAACTAAGAGCATGGTCAAAACCCTTTGCATAAAACGTCTCCTCAAGCACCTGCAACTCTGAATGCTCCTAGTGTGGAATTGTCACAAAAGGATTCTTTCTTGAATCATGAGTGCCACTCGCACCATCATATATCATGGATATCAAAGATGGTGGAGTCTGTGTTGTTGTCAATGAAGATCATGCCAAACTCAACTGGTGACAAAGATCCTCTTCCCTTTCCTTGTCTTCATTGAACTTAAGGGCAAGGTTCCTATCCATGAATAATGACAAGTAATTGGATTTCATCTACTCTAATGCTTCTTTCATGATGCACAATTGGGTACTAGTGACTCCATCTGCAACTCCCCTTTGCCTCTCCTCCAATTGGGTTTTCCAAATAAGGGCTTCAATAAACTTATGGAAACCATCTACCCTTTTTAATACTTGTACAATATGCTCTTCCTTGACTAATAATCAGTCCTCCAAATCCTGCAATGCTAAGTCTATTTGTTTAATTTCATAATCATGTTGAGGTACAATCACGTCCTCATCATCATAAACATCATAAATGAGATATGGTGTTGAATCCTCATCATGCGTAGGTGTTATCATGCTTGAACTGCCCTCATCATAATCATCATACACATTGAAATATGTTGGATCCTCAACATTAGTTGATTGGAACACTTCCTCATATTCCTCATAAGATGTTGCATCCTCATATTTTGTTGATTCATCCAAGGTATACCCATCCAGCACATTAGTGTCATTGGCCCCATCGGTTATCTCTGATGATGTATTATAGGTTGTTGTTTAGTATTCCTATATTCACACATCCTCCTCATGGATAGATGCATGCTCCTCCACCCGTCCTTAATAATCATCTTTCTCTACTTTCTACCCTATGCTTTTAAAATAATCCTCGTCCAAATCCTTGGGCCATATTTTGTACACAAGGATGTAATATTTTTTGAAGGGTAAAGTTGCACAGATATCTTCATCCAATGTTAGATACTTTCGGTAGTCATGTATGTATTTATTTGCTTCTAGCTCTCTCAAAAGTTCAGCCAAATGTTCCATATTTATCTTCTTAAACAACTACATCATCGTTGTTACAAAGCTATGATAATTTGGTAGTTTTCAAGCTTTGGGGTTTCGTCAAAATAAACCCTTGTTCATGGAATGCACTATTGATTTCTCACCTCTAGTCTTCTGTTAACCATCCATGTCTTATACCACTGAAATATCCCCAATATAGAGGTAGGCAATGATAATATGTATTATGTCGTCTTCTGAGTGAGTGCTTTTGTCAAATGGTTTGTATACACACATTTTGATGCCAAATTTCAGTGATAACCTTTCAAAAATGGTTTGCATGCATTCTAATAATCACTTCCATCAAACATATTGTGAGCATTTTCATTACACATGAAATAGGAAAGACATAATGGATTTTTATTATGGATTTATTTCTCTTACAATAGCAATACAAAGTTCCTATTGGCTTCTATGGCCACTTCAACGCAATAGTAAACAAACAAACAAAAATTTCTAAGACCTAGAAATGATGCCATGACTCTCCTACTAGTCGATGGTTCTCTCTCCAAGCAAGAGTGACCTCCCTTTAGGCATATCAAACCTCCAATAAGGCCCTCGGTTTCTTCAAAACCCTCTTGGCCCTGCCAAAGGTTCCTCGCGGCCCCTCCTATCACATGATCTATCCACAAAAGGGCTTACCCTCCTCAATAGCTTGGTCCAAGTGACACGGGTCCCCAAACCCCCATGTCCTGGTGTAAAAGACCCTCCACAGCCTGTCAAAGGCACCCATGACCTCTTGTGGTTCACAAGGACTATTCCAGAATCCCTCATGAGCCTCATGGTTTTACTGTTGATTGGATCGTTCCCTCTAACAACCCCAATGATCCTCCACAAACCCTTTCGGCCTTTCTATGCCCACGTCTCTACAAAAGAAGAGAAATTGGTCCCCTTTAGAGATCCGATGATCTACCTCCAAACCCACATGATCGTCCCAGTCACCACGATCCTGCATAAAAGGGAAATCAGCCCCAATGTAAATCCAAAATCCTCCTAGGAAGTTCGTTTCTCCTTAGAACTGTAACAATCCTCAAACTATAGCTCCACTAAATATAAACACAACATAAATCCTTGCACATTCAGTTGTGACTCAACTCATCCAAGAAAAAATACCATCCAACACTTGGAACTCAACCCCTTGATGGCCAGATTCAATCTTGCAAAGAAATAACTCGACCCAATAAGAAAGATATCGAACCACTGAGATAGATTCAACCACTTATATAACATAACTTGGCCTTAGTATCATTGTTTCCCTTCAGGCTGGCAAGATATCGAACTCTAATACCACTGTAATATCCCCCAATAGGAATATGCTAGATGTGTTGTCCAATGTAGTTCTAGTTATACGCTTTTTCCAAATACATGTGTTATGAAGCTGATTGAGGACTTTCTACAAACATTTTGCACATAACCCATAAATATACATTTTGAAAAACATGTTGCATTTAATCTAAATACACCATAAAATAGAAGAGATAAAATGACACTTTATTAATAATAGAATCTTGATCACACAACACAATGTCTAGGGTTGTTGTAACAGTTCTGACAAATCAACGAACATACAAAACTGAAATCCAAAACCTGATTTAGTGCCTTGATCTCCTCTAGAAGATAGTTCCTCCTCCAAGTTGCAGAAGGGATAAATCCAAACCTCCAAACCCTCTCCAAGATGATGCCAAACCAAAAGATGAATCTCAAGAAAAGACCCCGGATGGATCTTCCTCCTTGTCTAGATAGGGTGGATATTGCACCACTGAAACTAAACCCCTATGGAAGGGTTTTGCCCAAAACACTAACGGAAACCCTGGCTCCAAGAGCACTCCAAATATATCAATCGAAAACATAATCCAAAGTGAAGCGCTACCCCTCCTTTTATCCTTCTTCCATGCCTTCTAGAACTTTCCCATTTTTGACTAAATCAAATATGACCCCATTTCCCCTTTTTACTTTCACTTTAAGATTAAAAGTCACTTTAATAATGTTGAAGTAACTTATTAGTCTAAAGTTACTTTATTTACTTAATGTCACTTTAAAAAAGCATAATATCTCCTAACTATGTGACATTAAATAACCCCTTTCGACTCCCTTTTTCTTCACTGATAAACCACATAAGTCATTTCCATCGCAGAATAGGGGAACCCAAAAATGGGGACATGACATTATTGTACATCAATCTACATAGATTGGGTTTGAGAACCACTATCCTTTAGATCATAAATTTATATTTTTAACTCTAAATATAGCCCTACATAAGAAACCTAATGAAGAGGGTCTAAATAGTGAAAACAACTCATTTTTTTATAAAATCAAGAGTAACATTTTCCTTAAGGATTTAAAGAAGTAATTCAACCTCCCCACTATCTATAATAATAATAATAATATTGAGAAATATTACCATTACTTTACAACAAAGCTTTCACCCTAAGTGGAAGATTACTCTTTCAAGACTTCATTAAAAAAAGAACCTTGGTACAATAAAGATGGCAAGATTTCTAGGAAGGATATTAGGCATACCTTAAATGAATCTCAAAAGGGAATTAAAATAAAAGTGTACAAAATATTGGTTAAAATAAAGAAGCATCAATACCTAAATAAAATTAAAAAAAAACTCTTAAATATTTCTAAATTCCAGCTTAAAAAGTTTTGGAGACACATTTTAACACGTAAAGTTAACAAGTGCTACATAGCAGCTTAGTCCCCACTGGATCAAGTTTGAAAATAGAAAATACTACTGCTTTCAAAGTGATATTTGTATGTTATGTTTATTCGAATTTGCAGGAGTTAGTCATGGGTGTCTTGCCATTTTTTCTAATATGGCTTTGCTTCTCCAGCTGTGTCATCAAATTTTGAATGATTTGGAAACCATTCAAGCATTCTTGTGAAGGAAACTCACTTGTGAAGAAGGATACTCACTTAGCTTAGGAGGAGCATGGATGGAGCTCTCACCTATTGAGATAGGAAGGAAGAAAGAGATACCCTAACCATTTTATCTTCCTATATGAGGTCTATGGATGAACCCACTAAATTAGAAGGGTCTAAAAACAAAAATTGTTGTGAAGATGTTGAAATAGAACAGAAACTGCAGTATCTTCTGAATTATGGCCATATCCATCCCTAATTCATTTCAAAATTGATTAGAAATAGTTCGGGTTGAGGAGAGCCTTAAATTAATATACAAGATCGGGAAATGAGTAGGTTCATGGCCCCAAGTTCTGCAGATTTAACACCAATCCTCCTTCTTTCCAGTAGGAAATGAATTCGGGAGTTGTCAAGGAGGTGTAGTACCAGCCGAGTTGTCCAATGGGGAGTGTGGTTAGCCATAAACAGGATTATCTTTCAAGGAAAGGAGAGATATATTAGCTAGATATCTCATCAATATATGCAACAATATCAATTTTCAATGAAGTGCTCACAATCTAAGTCTGTTGTTAAAACTTTAAAACATGGGATCTACATCAGCTTCAAGTGGCCCAGGAATAAGCTCGCCAGTCTGTAGAGGAGCATGCCAAGCAAAATGAAAAGGTACGGGGTTAAAGTATGAAACAATGACTACAAAACATGCATCTCAGAATTGCCAAATTCATTGCCAAATGCAAGCAGTTAATCTGCCAATTTAGTGATTTCTGCATTTTTTTATCAAAGTCAACCAAGTTTGCTTGCTTCACCAAAATGCACACCTATGGTTCATTTCAAATCCAAATTGAGTGATTCAAATTGGAAAATGTTTGTTTCTCCATTGCTCACCTTCTTACAATTCTAGATTTTCAATTCTGATATGAAAAATCCCTATTGTGCAAAAATACCATAAAATTTCCTTCTTTACAGTGTCCAAAAAAGTCTCTGAGGCCTTACCAAAATGCCCACCAGACCTCCTTAAATGCATCAAAATGGAAAATTGAAGGTACAATTCTCTATTCTGCCATGTTGGGTACTAAATGCAAGTCTTAGTTTTTCTTGATTAATATTCAAATGCACTTGGTTGGTCTACCAAACTACTCTCTAACATTGCTTTTGACATTTCCAGAAAATGCATGTCATCATCACTAAAATGCTTGCCAAGAGCTGGTAAATGACTCAAATCAAGTTTTCAAAGATGTTTTCAATTCTGCATTCAATCATCTACAAACCCATTTCATCTCATGCCCTAAATCAACTTCTAACTTCTAATATACTTGAAGAAAATTTGCCCTAATTTCTACAGCTCTGGAAATGCACACCCAAGGCAATGTCAACATGCTCAAGTCCTGAAATTAGAATTGGAATACTTTTAAGTCTTCCACACCTATCTATGAATTCAATTGCACGCAGAATAAATAAGAAAATGAGAGAGAAGACATTTTCCTCAAACAAAATATTTCACACACTTGATATTATTTCTTCAAACAAATTACATATTTATACTTCTAGCTTGGGAATTTCCCTTTATCTGTGAAATATCCAATCATCTTCAAGGGCTTCTGAAGTGATTAACCTTCTTGTTGAAGCAATTCGTGCTTGCTAGAATATGCAACAATCAAAACCATCCCAAAAACTGGCCAGCTTTCAAATCCCACCGAATTTAAACTATTAGTAATAGTTTCATTTCCTCAGATATTACTACAACTTGTCATCAAAAGAAAAGCTATGATATGATTAAAATCCATCCTAGTCAAAGAGTAAGAGTAGTTATAACTGAGATCATGCACTTTTCTTCCCATCGAGCTTATATCCATATTAATTTTGGGAAAGTAGAAATGGGACCAGTTTAATTCGTCTTACAAAGCTGATTTTTTGGTTCTGCAAAGTAAAAGAAGAGAAAGGTTGGGCCAGAGCAATGATAGCTTATTGATGATAAGAGAATTAAGAATTATTTTTGGTGTTGTAGAGCCAATTAGGCACTATGGGAATAGATTTCATCAAAATACTTACTAATTTGATCAAACATTTTTAAAAATAAAATACAATAATCAAAGTTTTAATTTGTTTTCATAGAATTATGTTTTCCAGCAAAATTCCTATTAATTAAAAAGAAAGTTATTATGTTTTGTAGCAAAATTCATAGTAACTAAAAAGAAAGTCATTATCTTTCCATCAAAATTCATAGTAATTAAAAAGAAAGTCATTATCTTTCCATCAAATTCTTATTAATTAAAAAAGAACTCACTCTTTAATTACTCCGTGATAAAGGAAATATCTCTACACTGAAGCCTGGACCCAACATAAGTCAGAACTGAAAAGGAAGTAAACGCGCCATAATCCACAAACGAACGAAAAAGTATCTTTCCATCAAAATTACTATTAATTAAAAATAAAGTCACTCTTTAATTACTCTGTGATAAAGAAAGATGCAAGGCCACTTTCCAT
Source organism: Picea sitchensis (assembly GCA_010110895.2). Lineage (NCBI taxonomy): Eukaryota > Viridiplantae > Streptophyta > Pinopsida > Pinales > Pinaceae > Picea > Picea sitchensis. Next base: position 59,643 of record SNQJ01S0030397.1, on the reverse strand, counting down.
GAAGAAACTGTTATTTTTTTCTTTTTGAGAATTATCTGTTTTTAAGCTGAATAAGTTGCACAGTTGTCAGCTATGTTGAAGCTATACATGAAAGATATAGAATCTTCATAGTTTGGTGCTAAGTCTATGTTTATTAATACTCTAATCATAAGTTAGTTAGTTTACCTAACTGTTATACCACAATTACATGAAAGTTATAGTCTTTTTGTATTATATATGTACGTCTATGTACATGATTATTGAAGCATTGATGAATGTAGAGTATGCCTTTTCTGCCAGTATTTATTTATGTCTGTTAATCATGGTTTCTTGATTGCTTGATTTATTTTCATTATGTTTCTGTTGTTTTCTTCATTATGAATGAAAATTGTTGAGACAGATGAGAACCGTGGATCACTTGGAAAAAGCAGAACTCAGAGTTTTCCAAAACCCTAGCCGTTTTGTTTTTGAACAGAGAAAGCAGAGGGTTATGCTTTGGTCACACGCACGGGAAGAAGCGATTGATGAGTGAAGACGGTTATGCTCTAGTTGCACGAACGGGAAGAGGAAATTTGATAAGTGAAGGCGGGTTAAAACCTCAGCCACGAACAATGGAATCTTGATAGAGGATATGTGTGTTCTCTCCAAGCACAAGAGAGAAAGCCATCGTGAGTTCTTGTTGGAAGAGTCAGAGAAAAAAAGTGCAGAGGCCCTTCCATAGCCATCGCAATTTTCTGGAAGAGGCAGAAAAAAAAGGTGCAGAGGTGCTTCCATCGTTCGCTTGTCCGACCCACGTAAAGAAAGAAACTATCTGAGCCTGTCCGACCAAAGACTTTTGACTCATGTAGAGAAAAACAATAGTCTGCATTTCCCGAGTTGTTGTTGTATTTGTTTGTGTAGAGGAAGAGAAAGAAATCCGCCAAGCATTGTTTTTGAATTTCGAACCCTAGTGGAGACCACATTGTTCTTTATGAACAAGTTTATGATCATTGGGATTGTGATGGATACATTTTGAAGAGAGGGCATGCTTGGTGATACAAATATCAGGTTTTGCATGAATAAGAGAGAGATGGAGTGCGCGTCCAGGCTGATATTTATTTTTAGCATTTGATGGTGAAAATGGAGCAACAACAGTTGCATATGGATTAAAAATCCCAACAATGAGTTGATGCATTTCTTTTACTCTATTCTTTTTGGGCTACCTGTCGATTTAGTTTCTCGATATATTTTTATTATAGTAGAAGTTTTATTATTTAAATTTTTTTGAAGGAGTCGATGGAATTTGTAACCATGATCCATGCCATGTTTTTCCCTTCAAAGCTTACATAAAAAGGAAGAGTCGATGACAACCAAGTCCCAGAAGGAAACAAGGATATCAAATGACTCTCAACATTGACCACACCAGTCTATGTATGATTCTGATTTTATGTTTTGGCATCACGGTCCTTTAGATTTTCCACGAATCCTGGTGAATAGTTATAGTCTACAAGAATTTCGAGATCGCACAACCACCTGTTCAGGAAACAACATGTTGATATATCATCAGGGGAAAGGAATGACAGAATGAAAACAACGATGTCCTCTAATATGTTATCGAGGGTTGTAAAAGGAGAAGAATTCAGATCATCAAAGATTTTTTTCTTCTACGCTAGCGGGAGAAATTTGGGTTTTCTTACCTGGATTTTTTGGCTTATGAGGTCGCGGGTTCAATCCGCCGGAGTCGATATCGGTTGATCTTTGAAAAGATCTACCAAGGAACATTCTAGGCGATCCTGAGTCGTCCTACTCCATTTTTCTCAAACCAAGATAGTATGGTCTGTAGAGCAGTTTCGCCTGTAAAGCAATTTTGAATGGTTGTTGTAAAACCGCTAACGAATTGTAATTTCACCGACTGATTGTACTACCTCCTCCTCATTTTCTATATTTTAAGTTATAAGGGTTTCTTTTCATAGAGGAGTTATAAGACCTATTGTTAAGAGCATTTGTTAGTATGATTTTTTTTGTAATGGAGTTATAAGGTACTTGTAAAAAAACAAAAAAAGGGGGTGTGTCCACAAATGGGTCTTTTTTAGGATCTTTGTGTGCATCTAAGTCATTGGTTATTCTTTATTTTCTCTTGGCATGCACAACAATATACATAACATTACATAACATCTCTCTTCCATATTCTGCATAATGGCAAGAATTGAAGAAATATTTACAATATTGTGCACATTAATTAACTCAACTACGGAATCTACAATTGCAATAAACAAGTGCACTCTTAGTATAGTGATTACTTGTTTACAAGTAACACACAAGAAGATTGATATGTTCAAACATTAAAACAAGTTGTTTCCTGATGAGTTAAGTTTTCTTCGACACCAACAATGGGATTTCAATAAAAAAGAAGATTTTTACCAAACAACCTAGCCGACACCTAAATTTCTCGCCAAACTCCAGTATTTAAAACCAATTCTTCTCATCATCTAAAATCAGGCTCATTATCCTGAAGATGGATCTTGATTTGGATCCGAAACATCGACAGTCTACTGACAAAATTGTGGTCATTCCGATCAATCAAAAAAACCCCAACCACAGAAATATTTTTAATCAAAACACAATGACATCAAGGATGAGAATGAAGACGCTCAGTTGACTAGTGATGAAAGTCATAAACATGAAGATCAGTTAGATGAAGTCCCTATGTTAGAAAAAGTTGTGGATAAATGTATTGTTCGACCATGGGAAGAATTACGATTTAAATGAAATCGATATGGACTAGGATATGTAAAGGATGCTAACAACCTTTTTCATATTCCTAATTATTGCAAACCTGTTTGCTTTGTGAGTGGAGGTTTTTTGAATGATGATAAGATGACAAAGCTTGAGGATATTGGTAAGGAAAATGTACAGGATATTGTTGATGAATATTTTCTTATAGATATTCCAAATCATGATAATAAGTCAGATAAAGAATCCATACAGTGAAAACATTGTCATCAGTTTGGCCATGATAAGTCAAATTGTTTTGATCTTCACCCATGCAAATTTTGTGGGAAGAAAAATCACCCCTTAGTAAGGTGCCAAAAGCGCAAGTGGAAAAATATTCATTTTGAATGGTTAGGGAATTGGCGTTAGCATTTGGAAGCCAATTTATTGGAGCATTCTTATCAACAGATTTATACACAAGTACAATCGTACTTGATTAGAGATATTTCTAAGGTTGATGGACATGAATGTTTTTCAAGATTTGATGATATAGGGTATGATAGGGCCCATTTGATGTAGTCTTCTGATTTGAAGATCGAGTCTTCAGACTCCTTCGGAAGATAGTTAGATTAACATTTTCCACTTTAGGAAAAAAGCACGCAGTCTGCTCACAACAAAATCAGTGAAGTCAGTGAAGTTGATATTGATCATATGATAGATCAGTGTTTCGATCTTCATCCGTGTATACATTGGGAAAGCGTACGCATTGTTCCAGTAGCTTATACAAGTGTTGGATCTCTTCTTGGCCATACTTGTGAATGAGGGTCAAGGGAATTTGAACCACTTGTCCCTAATAGGGGGGAATCTAAAGTTTTCAGTCAGGTTCCAAGTTTGATTTGGAGAATGTGAACAGATGATCAAATATGCAACCTAGTTCATGGTATGCAGTCTTGTTCCTGAACATATTGCTCTTGATAGTTTGTGGTCAACTTAAAACCACCAATTGAGTAGAAGACATAAAGTTCTGCTTGTTACATTTTCATTTTTTTTATCCTTGAGCTCTTGCTAGTTTATGGTCAACTTAAAATCATGCCATTTAGTAGAAGACATCAACTTCTGTTAGACATTTGGTTTGTGATCATGCCAAAACCACCAAATGAGTTTTTGGTCACCCTTAAACCACCAATTTAGTAGAAGACATCAACTTCTGCTATTTTTTTCAGAGTTCCTAGAGCATCTTCAGCCAGGGCTCTGAATATTCACTTGACACATTTTTGATTATCGAGTAGTGGTAGTTTTTTAGGCAAGAACGAACTTATGATTAAGGGGGGATGTTAAAACTCTAATCATAAGTTAGTTAGTTTACCTAACTATTATATAGTTACATGACAATTATGGTCTTTTTGTATTATATATGTACATCTATGTACATGATTATTGAAGCATTGATGAATATAGAGTATGCATTTTCTGCCAGTATTTATTTATCTCTGTTAATCATGGTTTCTTAATTACTTGAGTTATTTTCATTATGTTTCTATTGTTTTATTCATTATGAATCTAACAATGTTGACCTGAGCAAACATTAGAGAAAACACTGGAAATCTTCCTATAATAACTTCATATCTTTATAATGAAAATAAATCTCTACTGCCAAAGAAAGGAATAAATTGAAATCCCAGAAAGTCAGTCACATAGAGACCTCTGTTAAAATTTTTTTCACATAAGGGTGCACCATCTATTGAATTCAAATAAATTAATATGCTTTTCCATATATTACTATTTACTTAAATCCATGGCTTATTTAAAACTTACTTGGCTCTCATTCTGTCCAGCCTGCCTGACAAAAAATGTATGTATCCACCTTGGCTTCCTTTTTCCCAAATGAGTAGCAGGATAGAGGGTGAAATTTCACAACTAAATGAGAACTCATATTTTTATGATGTCTTCCTTGATATTCTGCAAATAGAACCTCCAAACTCAATTTGAAAGTCATTGATAAGAACTCACAAAGCTATCAATCAAATTACATGACATCCATCCAGACAACTGATACATGTAACAATTCACACTATTTTACTTTGAATTTTGGAGCAGGAAAGGGAACAAACAACATGGCCTTAAGCCCAGGTTCTAGGAGACTCAAATTTAATGATGGATTGGGAAAATAGGAAAAATCAAATTACAAATATGGCCTTAAGCCCAACAATTTAACTGGGAGAAAAGGGCCCTCTTTCAAGAAATCTCCTTGTCGCATGTTTACAGGGAATTCAATTACAAAGCAGATAAAGTCTTAAAATAATCTCTCATTTTGCAGGAAGGTCACCTAATTGAGAAAGAGTTCAGGGATAATATCCCTTTGGATGAAATAAAAAAGTCAATTTTTGTAATGTCCCCCACCTCTTAGAGAGGTGATGAGGAGACTCAGTGGCCTAGGCACCCCCACTAGGTCATAGTCTCACACTGAGGGGGGAAAAGTCAA
>SNQJ01S0030397.1:43767-54481 GCA_010110895.2 Picea sitchensis | reverse complement strand
GGGGCAACAACTTTCTCATCCAAATCATGATATTTTTCTTCTAGAGCAAGAGGAAATGGTGCATGTTCTTGAAAATATTCATTTTCTTATTATTCATCACTATTGTAGCATACATCTTCCTCATCATCACTGTTACAATAATTGCGTTCTTCCAATTCTCATTCACAACAGTCTTCCAGGAGAACCTCTACTAGATAAATCTGTTCACAATTGAGTCATTTGAAGTTATCAAAATCAAAATGTATGACATAGAGAAGATGATAATTCATAGATGATCATGATATCATTACTATAGGTGGGAATGCCAATATCAAATACAAAACATGGTAGAAAATAGAATTGTAGATGGAAGAATATTATATCTTGTCAGTCCTCCTCCTCCATGTCATAACCAAAATAATCAAGGTCTCATCAAGGTAACCACCATTGTATCTACTCTCTCCTCCATCCTCTTCCTCTAAATCCATTCCAAGATCTGCATCCTATGGTTTTCATTGGCAATTTTCCATTGCTAGGAAGACAGTGCAACATTTCCTTTGCAACTAAATGCCAATGTGGATCCCAACTAGCCATTAGTTTGCTTCTCTAGGTGATGATTGTTATGTAAATGTAATGAGTGACTTCATCCACTGTGCCTGTTGTGTATGCAAATTGCCATACACAACACCCACAATGGTTGTTGTGTATGCCAAGTGGCATACATGACATGCACAATGGTATATGGACTACAAAAGTTTAGGAATTATCTGTTGGGATCACATTTTAAGATGTACAAGGATCATTATGTACTGATATACTTAGTCAATAAGCCAGTGTTGGGAGGGAATATATGCAGATGGTTATTATTATTTCAGGAGTATGATTCTGAAGTGATTATGAAACCAAGAAAATTAAATACAGGACCTGACCATTTATCGTGCATATTAATAGGGGAAGATGCATGAAACGTGGATGACAATCTACCAGATGTGAAATTGTTCATAGTACAAATGGTCGATGATTACTTTGCATAAATTGTCCAGTTATTGAGCATGGGAGTAGCCCCACCCGACTTTACAGTTGCATAGAAGAAACAATTAGTAATAAAGGCAACAAATTATCTTCTTATAGCGGGAAATTTGTATAAGTCAGTCGTAGATGGTATTCTTCGGTGATGTGAATTGGAGCACAAGAGGCCTATGATATTATCAGAGACACATGAAGGAATTTTGGGGGGGCACTATGCAGGGAAAGTGACGGCTAAGAAATTTTTTCACTCAGGACTTTGGTGGCCCACCCTTCATAAGGATTCTAAGGAGTTATGCCAGACCTGTGATGTTTGTCTGCGAGTTGGGAAGCCATATAAAAGAGATGAGATACCTTTAATACCACAAGTTACATTGCAAGATTTTGATAAATGGGAAGTTGATTTGATTGGACCTATCAACCCACCAACAAAAAGGTTAGGAGCAAGATATATAATCACTGCGACATATTACTTGACCCAATGGGCTGAATCAGAACCTATTAGAGATTGCAACTCAGAGACTGTTGCGTGGTTTTTATTTGAGAATGTTGTTACAAGGTTTGGGTGTCCGAGAATCCTTGTGAGTGATCAGGGGACCCATTTTTTGAATAATTTTTTTTTATATTTGGACATAATAATTTCATATCTATCAACAAAAGAGCATGCCTTATCATCCTCGGGAAAACAGAACAATGGAAGCGTTTAACAAGATCCTAGAGCATATGGTGACGAAGTTATGTAATGTAAATCGAGATGACCGAGACCTGAGGATTCCTGCAGTACTATGGGAATATCAGACCACATGTAAGAAGTGGACAGGACAAACACCATTTTGATTAGTATATGGCCAAGAAGAAGTTATGCCCATGGAGTTCATTATGTCGATTTTGTGCATTTTCGCGCTGACTGATCTCACGGATTCTAGCACAGTAGAGAAAATATTTTCAAATATAGTGGAGCTGGAGAAAGAATGCTTCATCGCAGGATTTCATCAGCAAGTTTAGAAAGCGCACAAAAACACATGGCATGACAAACATATTAAATAGAAGAAGTTCCAGATGGGAGACCTAGTTTTTCTCTATCACAACAATTTTTTGCAGCACCCTGGAAAGTTCCAAATGCACTGGTTGGGACCGTATGTGATAAGATTTGTGATAGAGGCAGGTGTCTTTCAGTTGGAGAAATTGAATGGGGAAATCATGGAAGGACTAGTCAAAAAAAGTCACATGAAACTGTATAGGGACAACCTTCGTTCCTCGTTCTAGCTTGAATGCACAATACGTGTACTACAGTATATGTATTATATATATATATATAATTTTTTCAAAAGCAATGAAAGAGCTTGAGGCAAGCCACAATCAACATTTGAAGAGACATGAGGCTTGAAGTTCTGAATCAGGCATTGTTCAAAGCGTCAAATTAGCACAAAAAGAGATGAAAAAGAAAATGTCATAGAAATAAAGACAGAAAGAGGAAGGTGCACATGAAGGATAATTGAATTGTGCACAGAAAGGAAAATTCAATGGTGCACAAAGAAAGCCAGAATAAATATTTGCGCAGATGACGTGAAAAGAACTAAAGAGCAAACATGATGGCGAGACGGTGGAAACACGTCATCGTAAATGAAAATTGACAATGAGATTTTGATAGGCTGGCAAATATAGACCGCGATCGACCAAGAAATACGAAATTAATGCAGAATCTGCACAAGAATGGAATGTGAACAAAATTGGATTGGATTGTAAATTTTGGTGTGAAGAGGAATGAAACAATCAACAACAACCTATAAAAGTGTATGAGGGGCGATGAGAAAGGGTCATAGTGTTTGGACATTCAAAGAGAACAGAGAGCTGAGTGAGTTACGCACATAGATAAATTGCAGAAATCCATGGCACCACCAAAGGCAAGAGTATCCACATCGCAGACGGAAAAAACATGCACGAAGCAGGCATCGATACCTGTATAGGAAGAAATCCCAAGAGCAGAAGCATCAGATCTAAGTCTGGGAAACTTTCCAAGGGCATATGTGTCTCCCAGGAAGCCAACAACAAAGCTAGTTAGTCTACCCAGTGAGTCGAAGTATGACCTTGTCGCACTGGAGATTCCACCCGGGGTCAGTATTGAGGGAGACATGTTGGGTGTAGTAGGAAGTTTGCGGTATGCAGACCATGATCTTGTAGATATGAAGAAATTTTCGGAGTTAGCACCACAAGAGTATATGTGCACAAGACTCGGCCCAGATTCCTTCATACTCACAATCGAGCCACAAGAGTGGGCAACAGGACTGCAATGAATAGGCATATTGAATTGGTTGGAGACCCCACACTTTGGAAGAAGCGAAAAATTAATGCCTGTGTCAAGTTACTGTTGAGTTTCTTCCATGGAGGTTTCCTTTTATTAGACAGGATAGTGTCAATCGACACTCAACTTATCATGCATATTACAAGATTTCTGTTAGCAGGGGATGACCTGCTACTTTTTTTCGTGGATAAGACTAGAGAGAAAGAATTAACGGAAAAAATGAAGGAAAAATACAGCATGCACAAAGAAGTGCATGGTGTTGGAGCAAGATTGTAAGACCCTAGGTTCAAGTTATCTTAACCAGCAAAACCCTTTAGACATCGGCCCTTTCGGCATCACCTACATGCAAGTGAAGTCTCACCCAAAGCATCTATTGGGGTTGTAGGAACCAAGTTTCTGCAGTAGTGAGGGGATTGGAGGTGATCTTCATATTCATTCTTACTTATCTACTATGTGTGAATTATCTTGTTTATGTTATTCCTTGATTTAATTGGTGAATTTAGTTATATAGCACCATTATACTGCAAATTGCAACATAAACTATTCACTATAACATTCATAACTACTGCGTAGTGATCATATAGTAAGCAGATCTAGTCTAACATGCATAAAGAGAACAATATTCATGATCAATCACATAAAAAGACAAGAAGATGCCATAATTAACATGGTTCACCCGACTTTGGGCTACGTCCACAACCACTGGATTCTTTATTATTCTTTTTGTAATCATCTCATGCTTGTGCACTGTGCTTACAATAGATATATCATGATATATCTTTCTCTATCTTTCCTAGCCACTCTGCAGTGAAATCCTCTCTCTGCAACTCTCCTTCTCCACTCAAACATAGACTCTCTCACCCCAAAACCCAATTAAAACTCATTCTGACTCATTACAACTCATGTTTCCTCGTTGTTTGGGTGTGATTTTCGTTCTTTCGCTTCTGCATGTTGCTTTTGCATTCCCGATTGTTCTTTTTCCTTCTTTTGCGTGTCTTTCTTATTTTGCATGCCGAACTGTTGTCCTTCCTTTTTGCCCACTTTATTCTCCTACTTTATTCTCTTTCTTTTACTCTCCCACTTTATTCTCTTGCTTTATTCTCCACTAAGTATGATTTTACTGCGCACTTCAATCCTGAATGTGCATTTACTACGCACTCTGCTCCCGCCTTCTCTTTTTTCTTCTGCTACTACGCACATCCTCCATACTTAGTATTTTCCTCAAAATTGTATCTAAAATTCTTGTTGAACATGTCCCCAACACTCACCTTTAGCTCATCCCAAGCCACTCGGGCTTGTTGCATTGTGCTCCTCCATGCCTCGATGAACTTTTGGGAGGTTTCCCTTGCTGTCACGACTTCTTTTGTTACTTTTTCTTCTTTTCCCAAAATTTCCTCTACACCCTGCATAGTCACGGTCGTGAGTTTATCCTCAGTCTTATGCATTGCTTGCTTCACTTTTCCCTGCGCAAATGCCAATTCCCCTATCATCCTTAGTTCTTCATCTTGCAATGGTCCTAATCGTTGCTGAAGAATATTATGTTGGTCCCTTATTTTTTCTAGTTCATTGTATGACTTCCTTTGTGCTAAAATAGTTGTCATTCATTCAACATGTGGTAGAAGTTTCATACTCTCTTAATCCTTCTATGCCTTTTCCTGTGCATCCCTCAATCCAGCTTCCATGACCTTCATTTATGGATCCTCCATCAGGTTTGTCTAGATCTGCAAAATTTCCTCACAGATCTTTACACTTTCCTCGTCCAAATTCTTGATATTTGCTACCATGGTCATCGTGATTCTCTCTCTACTTTCCCTTTCCTCTAGTGGTGTTCCTAGAGCGATGTGCGATTGCAAGTCCTCAATCCTTGTGTGGAATCCTTTGATGACTTCGCCAATTCTTGAGACATGTTCTTCCATTGTGGCCTCTACTACTATTGGTACTTCTAAAATCTCCTTATAGAGATTTTGGACGACCGTTTGTATCCATTGTGCCATTTTCTCGATCTCATCCTTCTCTTTTAAGGATTTCTCATCCTTTTCCTTAGCCTCATTCTTCTCCTTCATTTCTCTTTCAACATTTTCTTCAACTTCTCTCTTTTTCTGCAGAAGTTGTATACTTTTGTTGTATTTCCTCCTTCTCATATGTCACTTTGATCAATTCTCTGCACACTAGCTCTGTGTGGAGCATTATCTCCTACATAATATTGATCTACAAGCTCTGTAGTATTTTTGTAGGCATATGTGACACGAGTATGTTCACGTGACTTAGCGTTTTCATATGCTTTTGTAGTTATGGCGTCAGGAACTCGACTGCATTTGTATCGATCTCTAACACTCTGCACCCAGATGCTAACTTGGATAGGAATGGATTGGTAGCCCTTTCTTCCTCAATCGGGCTCATTGACGGTCCTTCACTCGAGCCTCTCTTTGGTTCTATCTGCATTGTCTCTAATAGTTGTTGTATTTTCCTTAATTGGTCCTGCATCTTTTGGTGTTGTTCCTCTTGTTTCCATGTTGCTTCTTCAATGACCTCCTCTGCAACATCATGTACTTAGTAGTCAATTTTATCCATGCCATCATCTGGAAGATTACAGACAGGCAACACTTTGTGGGATTTCATATTTTTACGCGAAGTTACAGTTGGACCCTTCCCCTTGTCTTTTCATTTAACCCCTTCTCGTGGGACTGTGTGTTTCACTTCTTCTATTGATGGTCCGGTCTTCGACGTATTTCATGTGCCATTGTGTTGGAAATTTCCTTGTCCCTCATCTAATTCTTCCTATTCATTGTCTTGTTCTTCTTCTTCGTTCGGGTGTGTCGTTTGTTCCCCTGGAACCTGCTAATCGTCCTCCCAGTCATTGGCAATCATGCATACATCATTCGTTGTTAATTTGTAGTTGGTTGGAAGCCACTGGCACGCAGGATCTCTTCTGAATTGGATGTACATATGGTGCATCCCTGCTTTAAATCACGCAATATCCTAGTAAGTCTCTACAGTCTGGGCAGTGATGTGCAACGTGTGCACTACTATGTGCCTGATTGTGTGAGAGTAGACATAAAATGTGACAATATTATCTATTTGTCTCTTCCTTTTTGTGGTATGCCATAGGTTTGCATACCGTGCAGATACATTACCTCTATTGGTTGTGTTCAAACATTGGTAATCATCAGGATCCTTCCAGCCAAATAGTGTGATCAGGATGAGAATCTAGGAATAATCAAATTCCATGCCTTTCCCCCCAGATTCTATGCAGTCTATCAAAAACCGATTCACCAAAAATGTGGCCCAATTCATTTGGACTCCCTATGTGCATTTTTCCGCAACTGGGATCACTGCAGCTAACACCTCGTCCTTGTGGTATTTCCTCAACAATTTGCACGCTAATACCTGTGTCAAAAATTGCACAACATCATCACTTATCTTTTCGACGTCCAACCCCCTCTTCCCTCTGAAGGTGTATAACTTATCCTTCATAGTTTTTGATAGTGCTTTCTCCCCTGCCTTGTTTGTGAACAATGTTGTCAGATCCACTCCTACTTTTGGCAAGCCTGTGTTCCACACAATTAGTTGTGTATCAATCGATACATGTGGGTCTAGCCACAACGTTCCTCCGTGGACGCAACTTAGTAACATTTTGACACATGTGTTTATTTCCAAACTTCAACCAAAATGTGGGATCTCCAGTAGATTCAATATTCCTGATCTCTCAAGTCCTATCACCTAATTTTGTGGTTCAAGCATGATTGCACTTGTCCCTGGTACACTTTTGGCACACAAATATTTCTCTCGTGCCACCTCAGGAAATTTTTATTCATTTTTTATGTCGTGGTATGCAAACTTCAAGGCAGTAATCTTTCCTAGCATGTCTCCTTCGACAATTACACCAGGTGGTATTTATGGCATGAAAAACAAGTATTTTTTTTCTATGGGTACTCTAACTTGTGCTACAGTTTCTTTTCTTGGTAGTATATAGTCCTTGTGGAAGCTTGAATGTGAAGCCAAAGCTCTGGTTGTTTCCTCCAATGCGACAATCTTTCCTCCACTGCACCAGAATCTAAAAGATTAGTAATTGTTGCAACGCATAAGATAGGCACTATAAACTCCATTGGCATTACTGATTCTTGCCCATAGACCAACATAAAAGGTGTTTGTCCTAACAACTTTTTTCTTGTAGTCCTGTATGCCCATAATATTGCAGGAACTCTTAAGTCCCAATCATCTCTTCCTACATTGTAGATCTTTATCAAAGCGTTCTCCATAATTTTATTAAAAACTTCTATTGTCTCGTTGGCCTGAGGATGATATGACGTACTATTCTGATGATGAATTTGAAATTCCTCAGTCAGTGTTGCATTTGTGTTATTCGAGAAGTGCATTCCTTGATCACTAAGTAGAATGCATGGGCATCCAAATCGCATGACTACATTATCAAATAGAAAGTGCATGACAATCTTTGTGGTGTAGTCTATGACTAGTGTTGCTTTTACCCATATGGTCAAATACTTTGTCGCGGTGATTATGTACCTAGTGCTTGATCTTCTTGTTGATGGGTTGATTGGTCCGACAAAGTCTATTGCCCATTTATCAAATGCTTGCAATGTAACCTGTGGGTACAAAGGCATCTCATTCCTCCTAGATGGATTTCCCACCCTTTGACAAACATTGCATACATGACAATACTCTTTAGCATGTTTATAAAGTGTGGGCCACCAGATCCCTATGCACAAAATCTTTTGCGTAGTTGCTTTACCTGTGTAGTGTCCTCCTGCAATCCCTTTGTGCACTTATGTGAGTATCACAGGCCTTTCATGCTCCAACACCCATAATATCAATATTCCATCTGCACTTACCTTGTATAAGTTTGCTGCAATCAACTGATAGTCTGCTGCATTAATCACTAATTGTTTCTTCTATGTAGTTGTTATGTATGACGGGGCCATTCATGTACTTAGAAATTGCACAATGTTTGCAAAGAAGTCGTCCACTATTTTAACTGCAAATAATTGTGCATCTGACAAACTGCCATCTAGATTCCCTGCATCTTCTCCTGATAGTATGCACGATAAATTATCTGGTCATGCATTCAACTTCCCTGGTTTCACAACAACCTCAAAGTCATATTCCTAAAACAACAAAAACCACCTGCATATTCTTCCCCCCAACACTAGCTTGTTCACTAAGTATTTTAGTGCAGAATGGTCTCTCTCTCTCTCTCTCTCTATATATATATATATCTTAAAATGAGAACCCAATAAATAATGTCTAAACTTCTGCAGTGTGCTGGAATACTGAGAGGGGGGTGAATCAGTATGAGCACTTTTACCACTTTTAACCATAATATATAAGCTTTAACTTTATCAACATTATATCATCAATGTATCATCTATGATTGTATTCAATATATCATGAGCATATAAACATAAGCAACATCACATCAACAACATCACATGAAATACATAGTACACCAGAATTTACGTGGAAACCCAAATGGGAGAAAACCATGGAATGCTTTCTTATATATTGTCAAGAATACATTCATTGGAAGCACCAACTTCCCAATTCTCTAGATACAACTAGAAGGAGGCTCCAACCCCCTATTTACAGGCTCCAACCTGAAGGAAGCTACAACTCCCTTAATTCTTTGGATCCAACCCCATGATTCTCAGGCTCCAACCTGAAGGAAGCTCCAACTCCCTGTTTTCTTTCTGAAGGAATTCTCTCGGGATTTCGCAAGACGAAGAAAGATGGGGATACACCATTGTTGAATAAAAGATCCCTCCATTTCACGTGGACTCCACCGGGAGGTCACGAGATGAGCATGAGGTGAACAAAGATCCCAACATGGAGGAAAGGGATGATTTTAAGGATGGAAATTTATTTAAAAATGTAGAAACCTTGGCAAATATTACTAATCCTTCATATGTCAACTATAAATGTTTGGTGATATTTTTTTAGAAATATTTAAATTTCTAAGTATTTTATATAGTTTTTATAAACTTTTGGCGAATCTCATTTTTGGAAAAACCATGGAAAATTAGCCCATGAGCGAAATTTAGCCCCTAAAATCATCCCTGATGGAGGATCGTAGGGATGAAGGGCATGCCAACAATCAACAATAAAACAAGTGGCCACCCATTCTCTTATCTGACTAACAACTCCAACTCTTCTTTGACTTTTGCAGGGACATGGTGGAGATAACCTATCATCAGGAGTTGATGATAGCTAGGACCGATGAACTACACAACCAGCTCATGGGCCCGCAACATAGTTTCATTGTACCACTGTGGCCAAACCCAGCCTAGCACCATGGTGGCGACAATTCTCCTCAAGCTTGAAGACATCTAAGCTATGTTTCATGTTTTTATACGCTATCTTAGTTTTATTTCATGTTTTTTTAGTTTGTATTGGTCCATAGACAGTAAGCTTTATGAAACTAGTTCAAATTCTGACCATCCAAGCACTTTTTTTGTAGCTCAAACTCTGATGCCTCAATCAATTTCCTCTGTTGGCATATCTAGCATCAGTTTAAAAACTTTGTACTATTTTTTTTTCAATGAATAGAAGGAATCACAACTCTAGCTTAAAAAAAAACAAAAACAAAATAAAAAATGAAAACATCTTATCTTGAAGCACACATCCTACATGAACATTAGATCTCATTTTCAAAAACTCTATCATACCACTAATATTTATAATAAATCAATCTATAAAACCAAAATGAAATTAATAATGTTATTTCCAAATTATTAGATGGTAGAAATAACATAATAAAACACAATAATTAACTATTTAAAAAAAATCGAAATAATTATTTTATATCGAGTCAAAAGGTGTTAACTTAACCCATAGTGAAGAGATTACAAAATATACTTTGGCAAATAAAATAGCAAAGAAGATTACGAGTTTAGTATCTAAGACTTATACACCTGAATAATTATGCCGCTTCAATTCAATTAATGTAGGGCACTTCCTTTACTAAAAGTTTGTTTCAATGAGTGGAGTGGTTGTAGGGCACTTCCTTGGCACTTCCTTTACTATAGGGCATTGTTTAAGTTTTGACATTTTTTGTCACAATCTAGTGATAAAAATCTCGATGAAATTGCATTTTTTGTTGTTTAAATTGTATTTCTTAATGCATAAATGGATTCAGCATGCTGAAAAACCAGTGGGGCACTTGGATTATACAGTCTAAACGTATATGTAATCTAAACCTAGTCCTAGTCTAAGGGTCAAGTCCCCCAAGGGTTTTTCAACATATTGAATTTGTTTGTGCATTCATAAATGCAATTTAAACAACAAAAAATGTGATTTCACCCAAATTTTTATCACCAGATCACAATGAAAAATGTCAAAATGTAGAATGTTTAGACAACTCCTTTCTGAAATACTCTTATAAACACATTATGC